>ML677341.1:3742968-4011061 GCA_007922305.1 Dermatemys mawii
CCTTGAGGGAAGGGGTGGTGTGGAGGCAGGACCTCAGGGAAGGGGTGCTACAGGAGGATGAGGCCATGGTTCAAGCTCTGGTTGTCACCCCCTCCACTTCTAAGGACCTTCCGCCACTGCTGCTGTGGGATCCTGGGAGATGAGAGGGTCCCAGAGCTCAGGCTTCAGCCCGAGCCTCGAAGTCTGCACAGCAATGAACCAGCCCCACAGCCCCGAGCTGGAGCCGGCAGGTTTTCCTTTGCTGTCTAGACATACCCCCGGTGGCCTCAATGGCAGCAGATCTCCGACATCACTTTCAGTATGTTCCAACAGCTCAGTGGAGAGTAACGCAGCTCAGGGCTATACTATACCCCCATCAGTATAACCACGTTGCTCAGGGATGTAAAAAATCCATACCCCTGAGCGATGTAGTTCTACCAACCTACCTCTAGTGTAGACGGCACTCCCATCAACATAACTATCGCTTCTCACAGAGGTGGACTAACTACCCCAACGGGAGAAGCTACTCGCTAAATGCCCTTCCGATACCAGAAGCACCTCCCAGATCGTGCTGTGTATTAGTTGTTATTATTAAACACACTATTACAGTCGTTGGTTCCCCAGGCGAAGGGTTTTCTGCCTTTCGTTTTAATGGCGAGGATTCCCACACCCACCCACAAACCCTTTTGCCGGAGAATTGTCACCCATGATCGGCTGGTTAGAATTCTCCTACCCATCTTCCCAGGGAATCTCAACCCTAGCAGACCAAGAAGCGCTTTGGACCCAGGCTGTATGCAGTAATGTAGAGGGGCGAGTGGCTGCAGGGCCGTGGGGATGATGCAACGTCACTGCAGGCGTGTGGCTTAAAGATGTGCTAGGGAGGCAGATGCACGTAAACAATAGGCAGAGAGGGACACAGAAAGAGCCGGATCAGTGGGGGGATAGATGGCTACAAGTATGTTTAAGGTTCAGTCATTTCTGCTGCCTCTTGGCTCAGGCGGAGGGTGTGATTTTTAATTATAAACCCATCTACACACACACCGAGCGAATGAGTCACGGACGGCATGGCAGATTGGCAATATATCCACAGTCCTTGGCATCGCTAGTCGCCTTTTGACCTATTCCCATCTGTGAAATCAAATGAACCCATCTGGGCTGCCTCTTTAGAACCGCTGACCAATCTGATGCTGCACTGTAAGAGTGGTGTTGACCTTTGGCCAAGCAAACTCCTGGCCTATCCGTCCCAGCGTGGCCACCTGTTGACTGGCCCCGTGATGTGAAAATGTCCAAGCGCCACTCTGTCTGGCTTATGAAAACAGCTTGGATTACAACATGCTCTCCCAGAATGAATCCACTGCACATCACACAAGTTAAGCCATGTCCATAAAATTGGATTTGCTGATGGCTGAGGGGATTGTCACCGTGCTCAGTCCGGACGAAGGTATTGCAGGCATTCAGCTCTGCACACAACAGAGGTGATGGTGACTAGGCGCCTTCGTAGCAACAATGCACAGATCTCAATGAAACCTTAAGTGCTGAGTATATTCAAGACATTCTGGGATGCCGCTCCCACGTGCTAGTGAATAGATTGAAGGAAGCAGAGCTGGCTGTCATGTGGGTGAATGAGCGTACTACAGAGCAGAAAAAGTTAGAAAGAGAGAGAGGGAGAGAGAGAGAGAGAGAGAGAAAGAGAGAGAGAGGTGTTAGCTTCTCCATCATTAAAGGTGACCTGCAAAGGAAAACAAAGGGGTTTGCTCTTTTATGCTTCTTTATGGTACATCTTTAACAAAGCCACCTTTTCTCCCATGTGTTTCTCAGAGGGTTGAATTGAGCAGGAGCTAACAACAATAAAATAAAAATGTTTAAAAGCCTAACTAAAATTCGGTACCCTTCTCTGTTATTCAGTTGTCATCGCTTGCCATGTTATAATCCTTCTAGTTCCTTCTTTTCCTTTGTGGGCCATCCTTAGAACTCAAGCTACTTTTCCATTTTCAGCTTCAAAGCACTTTATGGCCATTAATCAATCGAGCCTTTAAATAACCCTCTGAAACAGGGAAGTTATTACAAATGGGGAAACTGAGGCAGACAGTCTAAGCGACTAGCCCCAAGTCACACACCAAGCCATAGGACTAGACCTGAGGCATCCCTGATTTCCAGTAGCACATGTCTCTTGGAGGGATGCTTTACTGCTAGGCCCACAGGCTGCCGTGAGCACACCTCAGAAGAGCGATCATGTACAAGCAGTGACATGGCATTCTTATTGCCATTTATACCAATGAATCTGACCACTTTCACAAAGCAGAAGATCTGGCTCTCATCTCCAACCAGGCCATGAACCAAATCAAACTGGACTGTCCGACTCACGTTCGGAGAAGGACTTCTCTACTTGACCCCCCACTCCTTCCGCCCTGTAATCCTCTTCTGCCACACCCTTTCCCACTGCGTTCACTTTCCGTATAGGAGTAGGGATGAGGGGATCATGGATGGGCTGCAGGATGGAGAGCCACAAAAATGAGGAAGAACATCGCTCTGGGAGCAGATCCTCAGGGGGTGTCAATTGTCCTAGGTCCAAAGGTGCTGGAGGTTCAGATATTTGTCTGTAGCTGAGATATAGCAGGGACTGCCTCTCTTTCTGGCATGCATTGTTAGAGACATGCAAGAAGAAAAGGTCTCCAAGGATTCTTAGAGTCTGAATCAGACAGATAACACAATGAAGGATGACAACACACTGTGAGGGAAGCCAAAGATCAACACCGTGTGAGAGAACAGCATTTTCCCCAAGAAGGTTGAGCTTTAATTAAGTTGTTCAGGGTGTACGTTTTCTCTGTGTCCTTGTACAGTGCCAAGCACAGTGGTGGCCAGCATCACGCTGCTTCCCGCAGCCCCCATTGGACCGGGATGGCGAACCGTGGCCAGTGGCAGCCGCAGTCGGTGAAATGGCAAGTAAACAATCCGGCGGGGCCACCAAGAGTGTTTACCTTGCAATCCCGCATGCCAAGGTTGCTGATTCCTGGGCTAGCACAATGGAGCCCTGATCTCTGTTAGGTCCATAATACAGATAATATTAATTAATAATAAAGAGACTAGGAGCCGATAAGGTGATCAGCGCTGGAGAACTGAACATCAGAATGAGTTTTGAGAAGGGGACGGGTGGACGAGACCGGTGGGCATGTCACAGAACCCACAGTCAAGGATTCATAGATGTTGGGATCAGAAGGGGCAGGTTTGATCGTCTTCCAGGAGTTCGCAACCTTCACTGCACTGCGACCCCCTTCTGACAACAAAAATTACAACATGACCCCAGGATGGGGGACTGAAGACTGAGCCCGCCCAAGCCCCACCGCCCTGGGCCGAAGCCAAAGCCCAAGTCCCGCCACCAAGGTGGAAGCCCTTGGGTCCCAGCAAGTCTAACACCAGCCCTGGCAACCCTATTAAAATGGGGTTGTGACCCACTTTGGGGTCCTGACGCAGAGTATGAGAACTGCTGATCTAGACTGACCTCCTGCACGAGCCAGAGACCCCCACCCAGTGTAGATTGTTCCTTTTGTTGGCAGTTTCAGTGGAGGGCGGGGGAGAACCAAATGACCAAGGGACACTGATCTCTCCTTGGTGTGATCCCACAAGAGCAGCGTTACAGTGAGTGGAGGCATAAGGGCCGATTTCAATGGTGTACCTGTTTTGCAGCTAAATAGAGGGACTGTGGTGCCTTCAGTGAACCGGCAGCTTTCATCAGCCTTGAGCTACCTTATTATTAAATAGTTTTAATAGAGGAGGCATAGCTGGATAGCAAACCACGTTGAGAGCATTTCGGCTCCATCCTCTCCCAGGGCTGCGGAGTGGGAGGCTGTGCTGTACAGCCAGGTCCTTAGAGTTAAACACATTGGCTGCAGCCAGGAGACCTGCTGTTGAGTGGTGATAACAGCTGACGGATGGATTCAGACGCTGGGGTTGCCACCGTTGCCATCCAACAGCAGAGTAAGGATCTCTTAAAAATGACCCTGAGGAGCACCAGCCTATCAGTGAGGTGGAGGCAGGGCATGGGAGAGGACCCCTTTCGGGGGTGGTCTTTCCATTAGCAAATGTGCTATAACACTAAGCAACGTGAGGTGACAGGACACAATTGCATGCTGCCCACCTAAAATCAGAACGCCAGTCATGCCGTTCTAATGGTGGATCCGGCAGCCGACTTCACTGCCTGTCCCAAAGTCTTCTGTAGCCTTGCTGCTGTCGTTTAATGAGAGGTATTTCTAAGGTGCACCTCTCTCAGGTAAATACATTGGGTCCCACTGCAGATTGAATTTGATTTTTCACCACCTCCTCGGCATTTCTTTTCAGACAAAGAACGGGACCAGGCCAGTCAGTGTATGGGAACAGGAAACACTCCAGGTGTGGACTGTATCCATGTTGCATCCGACGAAGTGGGTATTAGCCCACGAAAGCTTATGCTCTAATACTTTAGTTAGTCTTTAAGGTGCCACAGGACTCTTTGTCACTTCTGCAATTCCAGACTAACACGGCTACCCCTCTGATTCTATCCATGTAGAGTTTCTTTTTCACCTAGACCTAAAAGCTGACTGCTTTGATGCCTCATCAACATTGCCAGGACAACTGCATCCCAAAAATCTGGTGCGGGGCAAAAGTCGAAGCCGTTCCGAAGCCAGGAAAACCGCTGGAGATTCTAAGAGCTGTCAGCCCATCGCTCTTGCCTGTGTTACATACAAGCTCAGGGAGAGGTTGTGCACATCAAGGAGATTATTGTCCAGGCTAGCTTCAGATGTGGATGGTGTACCCCAGAGCGACTTATTTGCCCAACAGAAAACAATGAAGATGCCTTAGGAAGGGCAGAGAAGTTGGCATCATTCTGGTGGACATGTCGGCTGGCATGGGGGACTGACCGACAAATTGCTGCGGACTATTATTCCCTGTAAACCCCTAGAGTGGTTTATCATGGAAATGATAGCGAATCAGAGCTTCATCTTGCAAGCTACAGACAAAGTCAGCCAGCTTAGGCATCTCCAGACCAAACTCCTACAGAGATCTGTTCTGGCTCCTCTCTTTTTCAACATATATTGTTAGGACCTACCCACAACTAAGGCCAAGTATGTGGATGAGATCTATCTTGTTGATGTGGATCATGATCTACATGACTGGATCACTCAGCCTGGAGCTTTGGCTTCTTACTTTCATGAGTGGAGACCTACACTAAGTGAGTCTAAGACAGTGGCCACAACCTTCCGGGTGAACAGTTGCCAGGACAATCAGCCCCTTACAATCGTTGTTGAGGATCGTCTACTCCCTTTGCAGCCAGTCATCACTTACTTAAGCGTCAAACTATGCTGGAGTCTAGCACATCAGCCTCATCTAAAACACTTGAAAAAAAAAATCACTTCCACCAGTGCCTTGATCTAGAGGCTAGTAGGAACCCCCTGGAGCGCAGAGGCAAATGTTGCACAGACCTGGCACTGGTATTCGCTCCAGCAGAATACTAGGCAGCAGTTTCGAACAGAAGATGGCGTATAGGAGGCTGCCATTCGGGAAACCAGACCCTGGTGCTGCTCTGACATGTGTTGGGGGCCATTTCGGCTCCCACAGCAGTATTGAAGCTGGGGTGTGCTGTGGCTCTCCTGGGGAGATGCAGCACAGAACCTGCCCCTGGGGATGCAGGAATGGAGAGAGAGGGAGACCCTTGAGTTCTACAAGCATCTCATGGACTGGGCCATGGCTTGGGAGTTTAATCAGAAGAAGAAAATCAGGATTCAGTTTAATTTTCACATTTTTCCATCCCTCCTCTCCAAACTGGGGGAATTCATGGAAGCTGTTTTCTCTGCGCCACTGGGGACTTTAAAACCCCCACCCTCCACCCTGGCCATAGGCCTGATTTACACTAGAAAACTAGGCTGACAACCCTGCTCAGCTCTGTGAAAAATCCACACCCTCAGTGGTACAGTAAAGTTGACCTAAGACACCATGAACACAGCACTATGTCAACAGGAGAACTCCTCCGTAGACTAGCTATGGCCTCTCGGGGGGTAGGAGGGTGGATTAACTATGCCAATGAGAGAGCCCCTCCTGCCGGTGTAGGTGGCATCTACATGGAAGCGCTCCAGTGGCGCAGCTGCCACTCTGCAGCTGGAGTGTTTCTAGTGTAGACAAGCTTGCAGTCATTTCCTAGGTTTGTTTTTCAGATCTGCCTATTGACATTCTCCCTCCCTCCCCCTCGTCCCCCTCTTTGCTGCCCCCGCTCACACATGCTGTGGGGCACTGGCGTGACTTGGTTCTTTTTAACACTCCCCAGAGCAGGGAGACCCAGGGCTGCTTTGAAAGAAGGGAAAATAAAATAAACGGAGCAGGTTGGAAGAGGGGGAAGAATACGTCTGTTTCAAACCCTGCTGCTGCTGTGGAATGCACATGGGTTTCCTTTTGCTTCACACACATCAACGCCTCTTATCCACCAAAGTTATTTCCCCCTGGAGTGAACCTATCAAAGATTTTCAGCCTCTCTGAAGAGAACGGTTCCAGATAACACTGGATTCCCTTGTCAGATTTTGCCTACCAGGCTCTAGCAGCATTTTATACCTGACACTCTGATCTTGACACTCACACACAAAAAAAGCATGTGCGTGTATATACATCTTGTGCTGCTCCTTTCTGCTTTACAAGCGATGCAGCTGGCTTCAGACTTGCCTGCAGCAGGGGAGAAGAGAAAGCAATTTTTGGCATCTATTTAGCTCTCCTATTCATCCTTGGATCTTACAGTGCTTTACAAACATTATCATTATTATTCTATTTAGTATGTGCCAGGCCTCTCCAATTAACAAGTCATATTCCATGCCCTGCAGAACCTGGGGAAAAAAATTAAAGAAGAACTCAGGACCAGATTTCCAAGTACTCAGCACCTTCAGTTGGGGCTGGATTCTCCAAAGAACTCAACTCCTGCTTAGGATCCTAACTAAGGGCCAGAACCCAGAGCCTCAAAGGTATTTAGAGATTTGACTTTAATGGGAATTATGTGCATAGATACTGTTAAGGATCCGGCCCTAGCTGTTCAAAAGCATTCAGCACCCCCTGTTGTGACAACCACTGATGGGCATATTTTCAAAAGTGGAACTGAGGTGCTGTGGCACTCTGTACCTCAGAGAACACCCTGCACCCCCATGTTCATCCTTATAATATGATTGTTGTGGGATCCAATGCGAAGTTCATTGTGTCGGGTGTCTTCGGAAGGCTCATGACGCACTGAGCATGGTGATTGTAGTGATGTTGTAGTAACTGTTTCAATAATATTATAGTGATGTTATAGGTTGTAATTTCATGATTTTAATTATGAGGCTGAAAATGTATCCTCATGGCCTAAAACAACCCCAGAAAAAACTCTCCAGGAGCAGAGGGGCAGTTCACACCTCATCAAGGCAAGTATGAGACAAACCCAGCCCAACCTCACAGAACAAAGGACACTGGCCTAGGCAGCAACCAAGGATCTGTTGGACTCTTGAATGAGTCATCCCCCCATTCCCTTGGTCAGTTTGGGACTGTGATGGGGTCATGCTCACCTGACTCTGAAGGGTGGTGGGGGTACGAAGCCAAGAGGAAGAAAGAACATGATAAAAGGGAGAGATGTTTTCCATGCTCTCTCTCTCTCCCACCCCCATCTACAGACATCACCACTATGCGACTAAAGCGCTGATCAAAGGGGAGAGCCTGGCTGAAGGACAACCAGCCAGCCCGTGGTGAGAAGGTAAGTTTGTAAGAGCATTGAAAATTTTACGCTAAGCTTAGAATGCGTTTTGCTTTTATTTCATGTGACCAAATCTGATTTGTTGTGCTTTGACTTATAATCACTTAATATCCATTTCTGTAGTTAATAAATGTGTTAGTTTATTCTACCTGAAGCAGTGTGTTTGGTTTGAAGCATGTCAGAGACCCCACTTGGGATAACAAGCCTGGTACATATCAATTTCCTTGTTAAATTGATGATCTCATATAAGCTTGCAGCATCCAGCGGGCATAACTGGACACAGCAAGACGGAGGTCCCTAGGGTTATGTCTGGGACCAGATATATTGGCTAGTGTCATTTGGTTGCACAATCCAAGCCGCGGCTGGCCAAAAGTGCTCACTCTTGGCTTGAAAGCACAAGGTTGAAGGCCAAATGCCTCCATTTTCTGAGCAGTGCCAATTATAACTTTCCAGCCATACATGCCAGAGGGAATTTTTGTACTCACTGAGCAATGGTTTGTTTTATTGTTCTGGCTAATTGAGTTCTCAGCCCTCCACGTAGAGCCTTGTAATGACACACGTCAGCCTCTCGCTCAGACACCCAGACCGGTCACTGGACTCGCTCTGAATGACTCTGTAAACTGACATCTGCCCAAGGGGCTCCTGGCAGAAGTTGTAAAGCAATCTCTGTGCACTTGATTGGGCGGTGGGGTCTGCTGCCTGGTCCAAAGGAGAAAGGGATTCCAGCGGCAGACGGGGCTCTGACCAGGGCCGGCTCCAGACACCAGCCTAGCAAGCAGGTGCCTGGGGTGGCAAACGGCAGGGGGCGGCCTTCTGGGCGTCGTTAGGGTGGCACTCCGGTGGCTTTCGGCAGCACGCCTGCAGCAGCTCCGCCACGGTTCCCTCTTCGGAGGAGCTGCTTGGGGAGGCAAAAGAGGTAGAGCCGGCCCTGGCTCTCACACAGCTGAGCTGAGCTGCTAAGTGTGGGATTTAATTTTTCTCACACTAGCTTTGAGTGTAGAGGGTGACATTTGTGAGGTGACAGTAAATAGAGACATCGCACGTGAGCCGGGGTGGAGCACGCGTGTGTGTGTGTGTGTGTGTGTGTGTGTGTGTGCGCGCGCGCACAGAGAATCTGTTCCATCTCAAGATGTTGTTGTAGAGGTTGCATATGAGCGAGCCCGGCTCCCCTTCCTCTCTCCAATCCACTGGAACTGACCTGATTGAAACCATCTTCCCAGAGGCTGGCTTCTCTTCTGGGCTCTCTCTCTTCAGAGCCTGCAGCAGCCTGACGAACTTGGGAGATGGAACAAAGCAATGCTGGATGCGTGGTAGGTGTGGTCCAGTTCCCTGAGGTTAATTCTGTCGTGAGCGCAGGGCAAAAGGGTCGTAGACTATCTACAACCCCAGCCTCAGAAAATGCTGAGGGAGGCTCCCGCCATCAGGTCACAGCCAGGAAATCACTGAGAATGTCGCCATGTGGCTACTATGGCGAGGTTGCCTTGCCCAGTGGTTCTGAACCAATGGCTCATGGACTGACAGGCGTCAGGGAATCACAACCACCCTGCCCTTCCGATATGGCTAACTGGGATCCTGGCGAGGTGGGAGTGGGGTCCTTCTGTGGAGAAGGGAGTCCCGTTCAGCTGTAACCCCTGCTTGCTGGGAGTGGCACTCTATCCCTCTAGTGGTGGCTAGAGATTGATGAGCCTGCTACAGCCTTGGTGAAGAGAGATGCATCTTGCAGCTCATGCATTTAGCTCCAGAGATCCCAGGTTTGATCTCCACTGCCAATGCCTGTGTGTGGGTCAGGGGTTACAAGTGGTGGGATCCCAATCTAGTCTTTAATGGAGGACTCAGGACTCCTGGCTTCTATTGCTTGTTCCTTCTCTGACTCCTTTTATTATGGCCAATTTAACTTCTCTGCACCTGTGACATTCCCCTGGTATTCTCTGGACCGGTGATCTGCTGGCTGATGGGAGCCAGCCTTACCCTGCTCTGCTGTGAGAACACCCCACTCCTGGGCTGTTCGTGCACAGCCTCTGGCATGTAAGTTGCTCCCATCTACGTGAGTGGTGGAACAGAAGTTTTTAAAGGAACAGGCGTTTTTAAAGCCCGAATACTGATGTTGGCCCCATCGCAGGCCAAAAAAAGCCGCAACATGATGCTAAAGCTAGATCAGGACCCAAGAGGTATAGCTGTGAGCTGGATCTGCTTCAGGCTGTTCTCAAAGATGAGAGGCATTCAGTTCTAGGAAGTTGATTTGATTTATTATAGAAAAAGGAGCCAGAAGCAAATACGGAGCAGTATCCAAACTTTCCCCAAATTCAGTAGTGTTCGGATTCCAGGTTCTGGTTTGGATCTGAGCAGTTAAAACTGACCCACCTGGAAGTGGCCCCATGCCATACTGAAGCCAGACCCAACATGATGAGAGGAACTGGTCACTGGGCTATACAGGGTCGTGATGTCACACTGGGTGGTACTAAACCCAGTCATATCATGACACATAAATAAACCAGCTCCAGTGCTGTAAGTGATCCTATATGTTACCCACAAAAAATCTAGGGTACCCTGTCTATACCCTACCGAAGGCTCAAGGCATGACCCAATCAGTTTAGACACCCCCAACCCCTTTCCTTCTGAGGGCTCAAGATGTAAGGCACTTACTCTTATCCATGGGGCTCAGAAAGAAACCTGGTCAATTTAACTACCCGCCCTTTTCCTTGGGGCTTAGGGCTTATGGATCTGCGGAACCTTTTTTCCATGAGAGCCTTACGCAGCTGCACTCTAAAGATTTATTGATTAGCAACACACACAGAATACATAAATCAGGCAAATTTCTGATGCTGACCACTTCCAATAAACAGACAAAAGTCACCCACTGGCCAGTCAGGATTCTCTAGTCCGGGGTTTCCAGCGATGCTTTTGCTCGTCACGGTCGTGCAGAGAGGTCAGATGTTAAATTCCAGGCCGGAGATGGTTCCCAAAGGGCACTGGCTTTTTGTTACATTATATAGGTAAAACTAGCTACCGCCTTTAACTCTACTAAACCTATCACATTATTCAGTACCCCAGGTAACAAAATTTAACCAATCACACACTGGCACTAATGTTTTCTCCTCCCTGTTACAGACAGACCAGTCATTATACTATGCTGAAATTAGTTCAACAAAGGGATGGAGAAGTAAGTGGCAGCTGAGGCTGTAGCCTACTCAGTTCCCTGCAGCCGTCCTGATTGAATTCAGTCGCTCTGTTTAAAACACACAATGGTCACAAATGCAGGGTGGTCCCTTCAAGGAGGAGAGTTTTACTTGCAACCACTGCTAGAGGCTCACCTGCCCTGTAAAAAAAGACAAGAGACCTCCGCCGCTGGCTATTTTCCGGAGCGCCAGCATTCATCGATTCCAGGAAGATCCAATAACACTCTAAAGGTAGGCCGTGAAATTGGATTATCTGGGCCTCAGCCTTCGAACAGCGAGGAGGTAACTCCCCTGAAAGGCAAACAACCACCTCTCCACTTTGCAATTGCCGCGTGGACCTCTGCTGAACCTTGAATGGCAAAGCACATGGTTATTCCATTTCACCTTGCAGCTGGTTTGCTGTAATTGATGGCATTTGTCAGCTTCCTCTTTTTTTAAATGTTGTGAATGAATGCTCACTGCAGGGGTGCGCGAACTGCAGTAGTGGCTTTGCGACAATAGCTCCCTGTTATTCTATGCTCTGTGCTTATCAGCGCTAACAATGAATCCAACGTGCCAAATCAGACAGAAAATATTGCTTTCTAAACCCGAAGTACGCATGCAGGATCTAATCTCTCCATCCATCAGCTCGCTTATCCAGTCTACCGCCAGGCACTGGGGAGACAGAGAGAGACAACAGGGAACAATCACAGGATCATGGTAGCCAGGAGAGAGAAGCTCAAGTGGCTTGTACGCTATCAGATCCTGGAGATGGGCGCATAGCCACACACACCTCTTCCCCGGGCTGTAAGCAATAATCAGACACAAAAGGGCACATGTCACAGTGGAATAACGGCGTTATTATTATTTGTAGTCATGTAGCGTTGGCAAATCCCAGTTGGAGCAGAGCCCTGCTCTTTTTCTTCAAAGCTGTAAGTCATCTGGCTATCTGAGAGACTCAGCTGCTCCCCTCATCCCACCACAGCGCCTGCATTTGACCATGAGACTCCACTGTCAGGAGACTCCCATGATGCACCATGTGGCTTAGTCAGAGGGGAGACCACCGTGCATCATGGATGAGGCAGTCTAGCCAAGGAGCCCAGCCCATGGGCGAGAATGGGAGCCTGAAACACCTGAACTACAATTCCCATGAGACACCACTGCCACATAGGTCAGTGCAGTTTAATGTTGAATGGACTCTAAATAAAATGTTTTAGCTCTTTTTAACAGACCAAAATTTTCCTGACAGAAAATCCAAAAAAGCTTGTCAAAATCAAAATATTTCCCCTGGGGTGTCAAGATTCTCAGCCAAGCGCCATTATTAGACTATGCCATGGTGCAGCTGTGGAGAGGATGCTGTTCGTGGGACATGGGGGTGACCTTGACTTCACAGTGGGGAAGCTGTATCTTATATCATCTCTGATGCTTGTACAGATAGACTATAGCTGAATGGAAAGGCAGGAGGAGGGAATCGGAAATCATGGGGCATAGACCACTTTCTTTTTATCTGAGTCAGTGTGGGGAATTCATGTCCATTTCATCCCCTTTACAGGGCTAGTTCCCAGCCCTTTCTCTTTCCTGAACTGCATAATAACATGAGAGGACTCCATGTTATTAAAGATAAACTGGACCTTTATTAAGAGAACTATCTACAGGGACTCTGCAACTGCAGTAGCATTCCTGGCACGTGCAAACAGACTGATTTCCTGCTGTCTCCTCGAAATTCTTCCCTCCTGTGGCGCGTGTTCTTCTCGCCAAACTCCATGCAGGCTGCTACATCTTACGCTTCTCATTTTCGAACGCGGACTGAGGAGAGAGGTGACGTGTACACAGTGCATGCAAGTGACACTGTGCTGAACTTGAGGGGAGGCATAGAGCCGCCATCTCAGCTCATTTAATCATGGCCAAAGATATGACAGGCCCAATCCACTAAGCTCTGATCTGGATCTGAGCTGCCCCAACATTCTGGGAACTGCTCTTTGTTTGCTGAACTCTTGTGCAAGCAAAGAAATATCAGACCTGGAAATATCCCAAATGGAAAATATTTACTGACTCGTGTATAGAAAACAAAGTTCATTTCAGCAGAAGCTAAGCTCTGATCAATGGAGACTATGTTGTAATCTAAGCAGCTGCTCAGTGAAGGGTATTAAGGTATGAATACTGATCACGAGGCTCTTCCAGAGCAGGTGTTTGGATTCTGATGGCAGCCCATTATACCAACTTGGAAACGGAGACAAAGAGGAGTGAAGTGGCTTGACCTAGGCTACCCAGAAAGAACCTGTCCTACTACCACTTCACTGAGTTTTAGAGCCCTGCCAACCTGAAAATATCCACTATATATCCACAGACTGTGTTTGTGGATACAAAATGTACTGCATTACAGAGGTGCTCTAATTAGTATTTAAATTGCAGTGTAGACATTTGGGCTTGGGCTGGATTCTGACTCTAGGACCCTACCTTGTATTTAGTTGTGACACTGCGCACATTTCCCAGACCTGAAGAAGAGCACTGTGTAGCTTGACAGCTTGACTCTCTCACCAACAGAAGTAGGTCCAGTAAAAAATATGACCTCACCCACTTTGTCTCTCTAAAACCCTGGGACCTACATGGCTACAACAACACTGCACACAGTCTCTTATGGAGTCAGGTACTGATAGTGGAAGGGTCAGGATAGGGAAGCCTTAATAACAAGGGGAAGCTAACCAAGCAAAACACGCTTGTGGAAGAAGAAAGCAGGAGGATTGAACCTTAGACACCATAGCAAATGGATTAGTCGGCCAAAGGCCAATGAACTAAGAGGTTGAACTAAAAGGTTCCTCTGTGGAAAAAGAGACCTGAATGGCATTCATTCTCTCTCGAGTGCATGAAGCAGGCACTTGGGCCTAAAACAGGCAGGAGTGAGGCTATAAATGTGGAGAAGAGGCATTTCCATCTTAAAGGTTTTTCTTTTGCATCATCTGCTTAGTCTGCTGAGATGCATAGTTTTACCTTTGCTGGCACGTTCCTGTTTTTCCCACTCCCAGAGTAGTAAAGGACCCAAAATATTATGATGATGATTTGTGTTACAGTAGTCCCTAGAGACCCCAAACAAGGTCAGGGCCCCATCCTGCTGGATGCTGTGAACATAGTTCCTGCCCAGAACAGTTTACTGTCCATAAACAAAGGAAATATTTTTACCCCCATATAACAAATGGGGAGTTGACATCCAGATGAAGTGACTTGCCCTTGGACATGCAGGAATGATGTAGCAGAGCCATGAATTCAACCTAGATTTTTTTACATCACAGTCCAATGCTTTAATCAAAAAACCATCCTTCTTTTCTGGTCACCCGTATGAAAGTATTCAGAGCATCCTATCTGATTTAGCTTGGCTGCTTTATCCCCATGTATCTATTCTAAAGGTCAGGGCCACTGTACTTCAGGGACACTGAATAACCACAGAGAATCTCTGCTGAATGGCTCCTGTCAGCATTTTTCTTCTCCTTGGATAAGAACAGATGAGTTTCATATCGCTTATAAAGGGGATTAGGAGTCTTAAGAGATGGAGGGAGAATTCATAGCAGGCCTGTTGTTTGCAATTACTGTGGATTTCCGTTCTAATACAAATCTTGTATTTATACAGCAACTTTAATCCCCAGGGATCCCAAACTGCAATATATACAGTATACAAGTGGGAACGCTTTAACTACTACCAAAATACAACCAGTTCTGGGGTGTAACATGGCAGCTTTTTGAGAACATTCAGTAACACCAACAGTTTAGGATAGGGAGTGAAGGTTAGTTTTGTATTCAGCTGAAACTGCAAGGGGGAAATTTTAGGTAAGACTGAAAGGCAGGATTTCGAAGTTATAGCTGCTTGGCTAGCAGTTGGAAAAGGGCACCGGGGCTAAAACTTTCTTGGACTTTAAGCTGTCTGAGGCCAGGAGCAGGTCCGGCGTGCTGCAGCAGTGGTGCATCTAGTCCTGTATGCTGATGAGAAGAGAAGAAGTGCTGCGAAGAGGCCAGGATGGTGCACCTTTCTTCTGCAGAGATAAGCCATTCTAATTATCAGTGTTCGGAAGGTCTCTGTGTGGCAGGAGCCTTATCACCTGGATCTGTTCATTTGGCAAATCTGCAAGTAATATCTCTCCAGGGATGCTAATTGCACTGGAGATATGGCATTCCTCAGCAGGAGATAAGGGGGAGATTGAATCGCAGGCGAGTGGCGGAGTTGAGTTTCGAGCCCTAGGCCATGTGCTGATAAGATCCAAATCCCCCTCAGCATGGTTATTACATGGATGAGATAACTGGCTTCCCATCCACAGAACTCCCCCTCAAAGGCAAAGCTACTCGATGGTCTTCTGGAGCTGCGGTGACCCAGTAGTGTCTCCTGAACTTGCTGTCCTGTTCTCAACGGGCCCTTTTTGAGGGACCCTCCTGCCTTCTGGGAGGAGCGAAGAAAAAAGGGGAGACAAAATACTAAAGGAATCATATTTGTACCTTGATCCAGTTCCTTTTACCCCGAGTAGCATCCTAAACTAGATTTATCCAGCATCACCACAATGCAGATAGCTCTGGGGTGGTGGGGAACATCCGGCCAACACACACCACTAGAGAGAAGGGGACATTTTTGACCAAGGACACTAGGGTCGAATCCCTTCCCTTGTGAAAACTTCCTGTTGGATCTTTAACAACCTGGCGGAGCAGACAGAACCTCGACATTTGAGCATCTCGCCCCAAAGCAGCCATGCTATGAACTGCATTGTATTTACTGTCACTGTCTCCGAAGGATAAATTGACTCTACCAGGGGAAGAGAACCTTCAGTCCCAGGGAGCCCAGGCTATTGCTATTACTTAGATAGTACTGAGGGTATTCAGAGTGCCTTATAGGCAGCAGAGAGATAGGGCAACGTCCCTGTCCTAGACCACTTATTGGGTAATGATTACAGTGGTCTTTTCCTAAGAAGTGCAAGGCACCTGCAATTCTAGGACAGGGTGGCTGTAACGGGGTCTATAAACCCCATTCTGAGCATAGACAAAGAGGGGAGAAGAACCTCACCTGTTTACGAGCAAATAGCTTGATCACTCCTCCCTCCCCACGCGCGCACAGACACACACACAGCTGCCAATCATGGAGACAGGCATTCACAGCTGTAGCCAATAGAAGAAACAAGGCTTGCTATAAAGGAGAGAACAGAGAGGGCAGAAAGGTCTGGGACAGTCCTGCACCAGGCTGCCTCCAAGAAAGTAACTAAGGGACTTAAGCAGATTGCAAGCCATAAAATTGAAGAGCTGCTAGTCTTAATGAGAGGGGAAGGTCCAGGACTTGATCTGATTGAAGGCGAGCTAAGGTTAGCTGGGAGACACTGGAGCGCCTGGAAAGACAACACCAAGAGACCGTGACAGTGGGAAACGGCTTTCCCATCCTGGGAGAGTTTATGAACGTTTGAAAAATGTTCCCATCCCTAATGAGACGAAACGTCAAAATCTAAACAGTGTAGAAAAGAATCAGGTCAAGTCATTTGGAATACATGTATATCATGGCGATTTTGAGCTTTTCGTCATTTTTAACCTTTTTTTAAATTAAAAACTAACTTACGCTTCTAAATGAAATGTCATTTTGAACCAAGAAATGGAACTTTTTAGTTTCAAAAATGTCACAATGGGGAATTTCAACTTACTAAACTTATTTTTTTTTCAAAACAGGAAATTAGTCAAAAGTGACCTTTTTCTCATAAACAGGTTTGATTAACTGGCATTTTCCGATGAAGAAAACTATTTGTTGCAAAATACCCGAATAGCTACAGGGTGCCTAGTTCCTGTGCTGGCTCTCTGCACAACTAGAATATGAGGGATGCAATAATAATTTTATTGCTCCTTCTCTGGGGACTCTGAATTAAACACCTCTGGCAATCTCAAGTAATACAGCTCTTCCCAAACTCATGGCAAGACTAACTTTAGCGCACACTTCTCTCACCCTCCCCCATCGCTCCTGCCACTTATGTTGCTGAGTTTTTGTCCTTGTTTTAATCTTTTTGCTTTAAATTATAATCCATTGCTACTGTGTAAATCCCATCCTTGGATATAGTGTTAGATTGTTTATCGGCCCTGTGAGGTAGTACCCCCATTTTACAGATGGGGAAAACTGAGAACTGATGAGATTGAAATACCATTGCTTTACAACCATTCCTTAACCCTGGGAGGTAGCCATCCAATACTGACGTGAAGTTGCCCTTCTGGTATAATGAACAGCACATTATAATGCTATGCCACTGTATTGGACAGGGAACAGAGAAGAGTACACAATCCAATTGAAATTATAAGGAGAATTTAGAAATGCAGAATGTAATTGATTTTTAGAAAGCAGAATATGGACACAGGCACTAATAGAACCCTAATCCATTGTGTAAAGTGCAATTGAACCTTTAAGGGCCAAGTATAGTGAGAAATTTAATATCACAAGTCACCGTGAAAACCCCCAGTGGATTATGATTTCATTAGAGCATTCAAACAGGTCAGCTGCAGAAGCATGCCAGGGACTGTGCAATTCGAAAGAGCCAAACACTGGCTCCAGGAACGATTTTGTTTCTTCTCTGAGATGAACTAATTTTAATAGTTGCAATTACTTCTAATCTAGTTGCTACCTTAATACAATTTAATACAACTGGGTAAAATAGCCTTCTTTTAGATATACTGCTTATATAGCCACAGTAGCACCAAATGGACTGCAGAGTGCCACAGGGAATTAATTCCATCCTGGGAAGACCAGAGCCAACAAGCTCCACTCGCTCAGTTTATAAGGTCACTGGAATCCCTCAGTGGGAATTTCTTCCTTGTAAATTACTGCAGCGCAGCGATTATTGTGTGTCAAATCCCAGCTCTTACAGGGGGTAACCTTAACAGGTGAAGAGGCTGCCTGCAGATATTTTGTTCCCCTAATCACAAGGAGACTTGATCTGGTTACAGGGAGAAGACAAGCAGTGAAGGCTAGTGAACCGAACACAGGCCTGGCAGCCAGGAACTTAGCTAGTATGTTGATTGGTGCCAATAGACACTAGCTAGAGCTTCTGATTTATACTACAGGCTTGCTGTGTGGTCTTGGATAAGATATTTCGATGGCTGTAATCCACCTATCTATGGAATACTTAGATACTTATGTGGGGTAGCTCTAAGAAGCAGTGTGGTCCAGAGGCTTGAGCCGCGGGCTAAAATCCAAAGACTGCTAAATTCTAATCCTGCTTCTAGACTTGCTGCATGAGTGACTTTAATCAAGTCCCTTAGGCCTGATCTACACTAGAAAATTAGCTCTGCTTAATTATGTGACTTGGGGGTGTGACAAATCCAGCCCCCCTCCCCAACTTCCCCAAGCAGCATAGTTAAACTGGCACCTGGGTAATCCCTACAGGCTGGAGAAGAAATCTTTGGTAAGTGGGCACAGAAGCCCACAAACTTGTGGTGTATAGTCCCAGGCAGTACCCTGACGCCTGCAGGAGCTGTTCCCTTTCAGCCTCTGTTACCCTCAGGAGTGAGATATTAGCTAAAATCACCACCATCTGTGGAAAACAATGGCAATATTCCGTTCAGTTGTCCTATACACGTATACTTATACCTGTGCGTTATCCTGCCTCAGAGCCATATTTACAGTGACTGCCGCCAGGCTATATAAATCCCAAGGACAGGTGAGAATGTGGTGCTTACAACTTGTGTGGATCAAGGGGAGTTAGTTCAGTGCCCTAAGTTTCAATTTGTCTCATGAAGATGCTGACAATGGTACTTCCCTGTATTGTATCTTCAGCAGCGGCAAATGGGGCCTCGAGGCTCTCTCCATCCACAATGGCGGCACGTCTGAGCCAGATAAGGCTTGAAGCAGTTTCCATCATATACAGGGTTTTAGTTCAATGGCTGGTTCAATGGCTCTAAGTCCCTCCCCTCCCCCACTGTACAAATTGTTCCAGCGCCCCTGGCTGTGGGGCTTCTATTGCAGTGCAGAGGTACCCTAAAAAGCCCTGCCAGGCAGTGTGCAGGAGCGCCGCACTTCCTGCATGGCCGACCGCTGTAATTACCACTGCCTGTACTTGTTCTGAATGGTTTCAGCGTAGCAGTCGTGTTCTGAATGTGGATCCTAATTAGATACGAGCGGCAAAGAAACAAGCTGTAAATGCAGATGGCAGCTGCTGCTGAAGAAATATACCCTGGAATAAAAGAAATTGGGGTCATCACCTGACTATACTTATTTAAGGCGAGTTGTTGATTAACTTGTGTTTACATGAGTGGTCACAGCTCCTGCCTTGATAGGAGGTTTCTATCTTCCTCGCAGCAGACCGGCTGGAATGAATGGATTCACTGATTTTAATTGCCTGGAGTCACTCTGGGCCCCTGAGCAGTGACAGGCAGCAGCGGTGATGGTAATCCCACTTTGCACTGATGGGCAGCTTTGTTCATGATTGGAGGATCTCCATGGACTATGTGAAGGTGGGGAAGTAGATTCGTGCCCATTTCATAGCTGCAGAAACTGAGGCCCACTGAGGTTAAAGGGCCTATTCCCACTAACATTAATGGGAATTGTGCCATTGATTTCAATGGGCACAGGGCCTAAATAAAGAGAAAGGCTGATATGGTGATTAAGGCACTAGACTGGGACTCAAAAGACATAGGTTCAATTCCTGGCTCTGGCATAAACTCCCCGTGGGGACCTTGAATGGGAAACCGAATCTCACTGTTTGAGGTTACCATGCCTGAGCTTCCCATCTGTAAAACAGGGATAACAGTATTTCTGTTTCCCCACGTGTTGTCTTGTCAGCGAGGGAGTGTCTCTCATATTGTATGTATTTGCAGCACTTCACACAATGGGGATCTAATCTTGGTTTGGGCCTCTTGCTGCTGATACCAACATTAAATAATAATAAGTGATTTGCCAAAAGTCACAAACAGCATCATTGGCGGAGTCTAAAGGAGCAGCCAGGTATCCTGACTTCCCATCCCTTGCTTTAACCATTAGACAATGCTGCCCTCCCCTTAATTGGAACAAAGTACTGTGAAGGAAAACCCCCTCAAAAATGGGATTTAACCCTTCTCGTGCCAGTCCCTATCTTAACTACCTACAGGGTTTGTTCTGACACATACACAGTGCTTTGAGGACAGATTTTCATTTGTTCACTCAGTTCATTATGTGTATGGACCACACTGACACTGTCTCTCTCATTTACAACATAAGATTGTTGGGACAAGGGCTATGTGTTACTTTTCACTGGGGCCCCTAATGCTGCTTAATAAATCCTAATAAAAATAATTACGGCCAAGGACTTAACTTTCATTGGAAGCATACCCTTTAACTCCCTAGATAAGGTTTTATCAATCAGTTAAACTACTAAATTCCTCAGTGTGAGTTGTCCTGCCACTTTGTTTTACAGAATTAACCTGTGGAACTCTCTGCCACAGGATATAATTGACACGACAATGTAACAATGAAATACACAATGCCTTTCTTGAAAACTGCCTAACCCCTACTCATTCTTCTTAAGGTAAGGTTGCCACTTTGTAGGAACTGTTTCCCAGCATATTTTTCAGGGGGCTGGCACTTTAAATTGAGCAGAGCAAGGCAGCTGCAGCTTTAAAGCAGCCATTTTGTAACTGTTGTTTCTTCATCTCCTCTAGCCGGTAAGTGCTCTTAACCCCTATTATGTTTTCTCCTTCCTATTTCAGAGGAAACAGCACATTCCCACAAAGCCAAAAGCTTTGTAAGATTATGTGTATTTATAGGGCAAATGGGAGCATACATAGTGGGACCAGTGGTTTGATCCAGTATGGCCATGGGCAAATACATAATTCACCACAGCCCCTAGCTTGCTCCAGAATTCAAACCAAGCCTTTTGGGAAGTTCCAGATTCATTTAAATAATTTTCTCCGTCTTTGCCAATGCCTGACTAGAAGCAGAAATTCCAAAGTACAGCAAGAGGGGCTGTTCTCTTGATATGTGTCTCCCAACTCTGTAGGCCTAAGTAGACCGATTCTCCTTTCCTTTGTGCAGCTCTAAGTCTACTGAGGTCAATGGGACAGCACCTCAGCTGGTGATCTCTGATCCAGTAGATTTATACTAGACGAAAATTAAAGCCCTGATCCTGTGAGGCAGCCCTTGTAGTGAGGAAGGGTTGTCCAGTGGTTAGGGCACTAGGCGTAGCTGAAGTGAATCTTGGGTCGATTCCCCACCCCACCCAGTGTAGACCAGGACCAAGTGACTTATCCAAGGTCACACTGGAAGTATGGGAATCAAACATGTGTCTCTGGAGTCCCAGTTCAGTACTCTACCCACTAGGTCATACTTCCTATGGCCTTTAAATAGTAGTGACTTCTATTGAAGTCCGTGGGACTTCAGAGGTGCAGAGGTCAACCCATGTGGATCAGCTGGCAGGAATGAGGTCTCAGTGGGGAAGAGAGACTCAGCCAAGATAATAAGGAATAAATAGCTTCTTGAGTTAAAAAAAGTCTGCTGATCTGTTGTTATAGATGAGATTTACGTACTGTACAAACGAAGAGTCAGAGGAGAATCCTTGCTACACCCAGCCATGAACGTTACACGGGGCATCGTTCATAAGTTGGAAAGTCTTTTAAAAATTATTGATTTCATAATTAAAACATGCTACCATAAATGAAGTTAAAAGCCATGCATATCATGAAAAGCAAACATCTAGATTTAATGCAGCATAAGTGTACCAATCACCAACTGTTTAATATAGATCAGTAGCACATAAAAAATAGATGGGGTGGAAATTATTATTTGTATTACAGTAGCTCTAGGGGTCACAACCAAGATTAGGGTCCCATTTTGCAAGGGAGGCTTGGCGCACAGTGAGAGACAGCCCCTGACACAAAGAGCTAAGTAGATAAGACAGATGAGTGGGAGGGGAAACAGAGAGATGGAGGGACTTGCCCAGGGTCACCCAGCAGGTCAGTGGCAGAGTTGAGACCAGAAACTGGGTGTGTCCTGACTCCCAGCCTAATGCTCCGTCTTCGGGACCTCATAACTATAACCAAATACTGGCCAATGCTCTGATCTGTGCAGGTGCAGTGGTTTTTCTGTGTAAAACTCATGGCAGGGCTGGAGCCTAATGACTGTGTTCAGCCAGCCACATCATCCCAGTTTCTAAATAACAGAGCCTACAGTACACAGGTACAACGGATAAGACGCTAGTCTTACCTGCACTAGATCAAGAGTAACTCCATTGAAGCCAATGGAATTAGGCTAATGTAACACTGGGTTGGGATCAGACAGAATCACACCCTGTGGCTTGAGGTTTTCCGCTGGACTGAGAGGCAGGGGATTTGGGTAGCATTTGAACACTCAGTGGATTTATGCATTCACATCTCTTCCCCACTGCAGCTCATCAGCGGTATCAAACTTGGGACCTTAGACCTAGGCACTAAAAGCTTGTAGGAAGAATAGGCTGTTATCTTATTTGGTCCAGCCACTAGCAAGGGACACACAACATGCACTGAGCCAGGGGTTACATTTACTCCATCTTACCTTGCAAATCACTTTTACTCTTCACACCTACCTTTCTGCTCATCTTGAATCAAGCCCCCTCTTTGTCCCTTCATCCTGTCAATGCTTTGGCCTTCTCCTCTACTGCTATTGTTTGGAACAGCCTCCCTGTATCTCTCTGCCTCATCAGTTCCATCTTATCGCTAACCTCACCTTGAACATCCTCTTGTCCTATGCCTTTTAATTGCTCTCGCCTTATGGTTTTAATCATCCATGTCCCCCTCCCTCACTGCAGAGAAGTTTGGTGAGGCTTCATAAGACATCAAGCTCTTTTCAAGCTGTGACCTCCTCCCTCCTAGAAATACCATGACATTTGCTGTTCTCGTGAGGTTTCAGCTGCATCCAAACTTGAACTGGAAAACTGGTCCCCTTTGGGTTTGTAAATAGAAATCAAAGAGGTTCCCAGTTTGCCCCATTACTTTACAAGAGAAATCTCATTTTAAAATGGTGGCCAGGGGACTAAAATAAGGAAGCAGGCAGCAGCCTGAAATCTGGCTTTTTGTCCAAGCCAAAACAGAAGAACCTTGTAACAGGGTGGCTTGCCCCAGGATTTCCAATAAGGCTGGAGAATCTGGGGCAAAGACAGCCTGATTACAGAATGAGCCCCACCTGAAGGGAATATGGCAATTCCACATAAAGAGCCAGGCTTAGGGGATGATTTGGTGTAGCCGGGGGAAAGAGTTGGCTAGAAGCTCAGAGTAAGGAGGATCCCAACTAAGCAGAGAGATTGTGGACACCCTGCTAGGCAAGGAGGTCTGGGAGAGACTGTGACTAAACAGGGAAAAAAACTGAGAGACCCCAAAGGAAAGCAAGAAGCCTTGAGGTAGGAAGTGGCCCAGGGGGACCTGGGAAGGGGTGGGCTGAAGATTGTGACCTGGCTGAAGGTCTGAGTTACCTGATGGCGAAACCATCACGGTGTCAGAGTGACCATTGCCAGGGGATGCTAGCCCAGTTAGAGAGTGGTAATGCCTAGTGGTGAGTAGATTGTATGGCCTCCGAAGTTTGCAGTACCACTTAAAGGCAGAACTGAGATCAGCAGTCCTTTCTGTGACTCTGGAGTCCAGCTCAGGTCTCTGAGATGCCTTGAAAGATGACACATACAGCACAGGCTGTTTAGTTAGACCCTGTAGTTCTCTCTAGCTCCCAGACTGTCTGTCTAGCAGGCTCAGTAACAATTAATACTAGTGTTTTTCATCTGTAGATCTCAAAGTGATTTGCGAAGGAGGTTGGTCTCACTAACCCTATTTTACTAATAGGGAAAATGAAGAACAGAGAGATGAAGTGACATGCCCCAGGTCACTCAGCCGGCCTAAGTCCTGTCCTGTTTATATTCATTGCCAGATGGGTTCTGAATTTGTTTAAACTGTGTTATCTGAGCCTCCATCCCAGAATGCTTTAATATAGTCACCAGACAGTGGATTTGATTTGGTTTGGTTCTGCTCTGGACTCTGTGCAGGAACTGAGGTAGGGAGACCAGGGTGACTTTATCAGTTTTACAGTTCCTGGGATTTTGGGAGTTGGCTTGGGGGGCCTGCCCAGCCAATAGGGTGACCAGATGTCCTGATTTTTGAGGTCTTTTTCTTATATAGGCTCCTATTACCCCCTGTCCCAATTTTTCCCATTTGCTGTCTGGTCACCCTACCAGCCAGTGACCTTCAGGCTGCTGTAACTCAGGCCTACTCTACACGAGAAAACTGTATTGGATTAGTTAATTTGGTGCAATCCCCCTTGTGTGGAAGCTTGCATTTTGATCTGAGTGCCGTTACTGATTGAACTGACTTTGGTAAGCTATCAACTTGTCCTCCCTTGATCGGCAGTGCTAAACTGAAGCAAAGGGGGACACACAGAAGAACTGAGTTAACTAAACCAGCACAGCTGTATTGTGGAGATGAGGCCTTTTTCTTGGCTGTCATAGGACCCCAACGGGACCTCTTCAGGAGCGAAGGATAGCCAGAGAGCAGCTGTGCCTCCAACACCCTGCTGCAGCTGGGAAGAAGGTGGCTTAGAGTCTATGCATGTACAAACTCCTAAGTGTACAATGAGGAGCAAAGAACGTTGGCCATACTTACAGGATGGGGGACTCTATCCTGGGAAGCAGTGACTCTGAAAATGTTTGGGGTTCATGATGGATAATCAGCTGAATACGAGCTCCCAGTGTGATGCTGTAGCTAAAAGAGCTAAGGCGATTCTGAGATGCATAAACGGGAATCTCATGTACGAGTAGAGAGATTATTTTGCCTCTGTATTTGGCAATGGTCCAACCATTGTTGGAATACCATGTCCCATTCTGGTGCCTACAACTTGAGAAGGATGTTGCTAAATTGGAGGGGGCTCAGAGAAGAGCCACAAAAATTAAGGGGTGATTAGTCTGTATGTATCTAGAGAGGGATATATATTTTAAAAATGAGCCTTTCAGTCTAGCCAAGACAGGTATAATACAATCCAAGGGCTGGAAGTTGAAGCTGGACCAACTCAGACTAGAAATAAGGCATACCTTTTTAATGGTGAGAGTAATTGATCCTTGGTGCTATTGATCAAGAGTCCTGGGGATTCTCTGTAATCGACAACTTTAAAATCAAGAGGTGATGTTTTTCTGAAAGATGCGCTCTAGGGTACCTAGACATCATTTTGGGACAGTTCTCTAGCCTGTGCTCTACAGATGGTTAGACCAGATCACAATGGTTCCTTCTGGCCTGGGTATCTGTGAGCTTGATACCCCAGCTCTGGGCCACCTGGGGCAGGCTTGCATGCCAGGGCCATTCCCCAGTAACTGCTGCAAAGCCAGTAGATCCAGTGATTCTACATCCCTCTGTTCTGCACTCCACCCTAGACTTTCTGCTGTCTGGATAACGTTCTCTCCAAGTGCAAAAGGCTTTGGGACACAATTTGTTGTCCTCTTTTTGTTGTCCTTGAATAGTCTTACGAAGTTTCTCAAGAAAGTGGCTAGGATACAGAGAGCCTATTCCGAGCCTTCTAGGTAAAATTAGCTGACTTATTATTGCAGGATCTGAAAGTTGCAGTAAACAGTTGGCACTTATTTCTCCTCTTCTGTCCCACCCCACCACCTATGCTTGAGGAAGTGCTCTGCTCTCAGGGCTAGCAGAGTCTGTGGGGCTTGATGCTCTTCAGTTCAGCCAACCGTAAATGCATTTTTCAGAAAGACAGACAACTCCCATAACTTTTAAATTAAATTTTAAAAGCCCTTCATTACAGAAGCATAAATCACTGGGAGGCATTTAAATCTTCATAATCTTTTATGGTCCGGCATGTATCATTTCCAATTGCATCCTCATTGACAGGGGACAACAAACCATGGGCAGTAACAGCCATGATTCCTAAGAGGGACTGTGAACAGTTCTTCTGTTCTCCGACAGGATGAACAGAGATGACATGCCGTAGGCAGGCCCTTCACTTTGGTTTTAAGCTGGACAATCCTGCTTTTGTCTGGCTTGTTCCCTGTTCGGAGTGATATAAGCCAGATATGGTTTTGTCTGGTTTCATGCATGCCATGGAGGATGTGGCCATTTTTAAGTTCACACTGTTCTAGTGCCGGGGGCGGGGGGAATGGGGGGCGGGGGGCAGGGCTGGAATGCTGGTATTTCAGGGGATGCATTAGTAACTACTGTCACTCACCGGTTGGGGTGAGCGGGTGGCACTGGGACTGCTCTCAATTCAATTCATCGGCAGGACAATGGGTGAGGTCCTGTCTTCGCACAAACCGAACCAGCTCAGCTATTCCCAGTGGTACGAACCACCATGTGTGGCTGCGGTTATAGCAGTATAAAGGTGGCTGTACTGGGATAGCTCATTCCTGTATGGGCAGGGGAGCAAGCCATGAGAGCTGGTTGGAAAACGTGGTTTTTGGTGAAATATTGGACTCCAAAATATTTCTATTCATTTTGTTTCATGGGAGTTGCTGTTTGGCCTATGCTGGAGAATGAGGCACCCGATCTGCTGCTTGGACCACGGGTTCCATGATGGGCCCTGGTCTCTTCTGGTGGTGAGGAAGAAGCAGCTCCTGCAGGTGTTTCTCGGGGCAGGAATATCACGCACCCAGAATAGGGTTACGTGCTGTGTTTGGAGCTGCCCCCTACTCTGGTGGCAGGTTACTCTGTAGCGTGGTGCCATGTCTCTTTCTCCCAGGGTCGGGCACAGATATTCCACCCAAAAATACTGAGGAAATCTTTCTCGTACCTCCTCATATTGGGAATATAGGACCAGAGAAAGAAGTTGTTGCTTGGAGCCCTGACTTCACAAACTAGCTGTACCACTCATGGGTTAATTCCCTTCTCCCCTGACCCCCAATGTCCCCTACAGGGAAAACATGCCAGCAGATCAGAGATGTGATCATTGTTTATAGTGCATAGTGCCTACTGTAATGGCTCCCTCATTTATTATTATCAAATAATCAATCATTACAATAATGTGTTAGTGCTGCTTCGGTGAATTTTTACTTTGTATCTCCTAGGCTCTTGGCTTTTCAGTGTACGTCAAAGGGGAGCCCATGCTCATGATGAGCAGCCTTTTGGTGTGGAGTTTAAAGGCAAAACCTAAATATTCAGTCTTGTCTCGCTTGGAACACTAAAAGCTAGTGACTTCCACTTCTCCCCTGGAGACCATATCCTTCCATCTCCTCTTCTGCCCCCAACCCCACTGAAATAGGGTCTAACTCCTTCTTGTCCCACGCGGTAGAGTATGGTAACTGGATGTGTAGCATTCCTATGGGAATGCCAGGATTACACTTCCCTGTGCCTTGTCTCTTTAAGGATTGACGGTCTGCTGAGGGGATTAAAGGGGAGCAGGGAGTGGCTGGAGCAGTAGAGTTTGGTGTGCTCTGGAAATTCACAGTAGCAGGGGAGCTTGCACCAGCTGGGGATGTGACTTTTCTGGATACTAAGTGGAGTGAAACTCTAGTTTTAAAATGGTCCCTGGCCTAGGAATGTCTAATGCATTCAGATCATGAGTGAATGTTCTTGGTGACTGCCAGTGACTGTCTTCCAACACCAGGTATTGGCTCAATAAATACATTTATACCCACTTGATCTGGCCCACTGTATCTCCAGTGGAGCGAGGCTGTATTACAGCAGATGAGGATTTGGCCCAATATATACCATCAACTCAAGGCTTATAAAGATAAATATGTACAGAATTGTGTCAAACCCCAATACATTTAGATTGTAATCTCTTGGGGGGGGGGGGCAAGGACCCTGTTTCCATTCCTCTCTGTATATACCTAGTGCACACATGGGGCTATATTACATTAATGTAGAACCTAGCCTGGGGCCCATTGTGCGAGGTGCTGTACACGTGCATGGTAAGAAATGCTTCAGGACAGAAGTGTGTGAGTGTAGACAGCACCTAGCACAAAGTGGGCTGTAGCGGGCGGGATGGTCACCTGCTCCAGTCCTGACAGGGCTAAAGCCAGCCCTGGGAGAGGGCTGGGAGCTGAAAGGAAAAGCCCAGGCTGATGGGGAAGTGGCCCAATCAGGGCTCAGCAGGGCTCTATAAAAGGCTGTGAGCCAGGAACTCAGGCAGTATCTCTCTGACTGTAGAGAGGGAAGGACTTGACTGCCTGGGAACTGAACAGCCTACCTGAGTTAAGCTCCTGGAGTGAAGCAGGGCTGGGGGAAGGCAGAGGGAGCTGGGGAGCTCCTGCCTGGAGACCCCCTAGGCTGCAGGGCCTTGTGCGGGGCCTAAACAGCTTCTAGGGCTGTGAAGAGGAAGCCCAGGGCTAGGCAGTGGCAGTAGATCCTACCCCCCTTGCCTATGATAACTGACTCTTACACTGTAGTCTGCCCCAAGGAGCAGGGGCTCTTTGCTGACTGGCAGTAACCACAGGCTGAGGCAAGGTAGGAATAGTGGGTTGGAGGCCCCAGGGAGGGGAGACCCTGAGAGTGAGGGGTTACTGCCAGGGTGCAGCACCCCAGATAAAGGGGCACTGGGGTATGGGAAGGACACGGGGGCCAGTGAGAGGTGAGACACTGGCCTGAAGAGGGTGCTGCAGCTAGAGAAGCACTAATTCCCAGACAGCCAGCAGGAGGCGCCACAGGAGTGAGTCTGCATGCAGCTACAGGGGCCCTGCTCCATACTAAGCTTTGATATGCTACCGTAATACACATACTCATGATCATGGGTGTGAGGGGAAGCAGAAGCACAAAGGGAAAGGGACTTGCCCAAGGTGTCCCAGTGAGTTTGTGGCAGAACCCATTTCAGTGCCCAAGAAACTAGACCATACAACACGGCGGTGTGCCATTTCGATGGCTAAAGTGCTGCACGGGGCCTTCTGCTGGCCATCCACAGCAAAGTGGATTTTACCTCAGAGCCCCAAAACGTGCTAAGGGCTCTGGCTACTTGCAAATGGGGAGAAAGGCCAAATTCATCAGAAAATTTATTCATAACTAATAGTCTCAGCCCTACAAAAATTTTCTTTCCACATAATGGCTTCCTAAGTAACTGTCAGTCTACTCTATAAACCTCTACTGGAGTTGGCTTTTGATTGGCTGGTTGTATAACCCACTGCTTGACTTTATTTTTGCTTATTAAAATTGATCCTAAATAAACTTGATATGCCCCAAATTATCTCTCTCAAATTAATTTGAATGCAATTTGTCTCCTACTAGATTTTCTGCCATGTTAAATCTTCCAGTGCAAACACAAGTTTGTTGGGTCACTCTAATTTGATTTCTCATTTCCCCCCTCCCCCATTAAATTGAATTATTTGGAAATAAGAGATAATGCCAGCAAAATAATATGCAGTGACAGGACCGTGGTTTGCTTCTTTGGAAGAAGAAAAATGGTGAGGTGGTTTATTTTTGATTAAATGCCTCAGCTTTGCCTTGGCATTTATCTTTCAGTGGCAGTCCCTGATCAGACACAATGCATAATTCCATTAACATTATCGCTCTATTCATTTGAGAGGGGTTTCAGTGGGGCTTCATAGATATAAAGGGCTACGACATGCACAGCAAGCTTATTCCTCTTGCAGCTTTTATTCCTTTGGCAGGTTTATTCCTATATTGGGAACTTGTATAAAAGCAGTTAAAGGGATGAGGGTGGGGCTGCTGTCAAGTCATGAGGTGAGGCATTAACTGAGTTTAAAGGGACAGCGTTATTTTATTTGCCTCATGGTAGCGGCTAGAGAGGCTGCAACTGAGACTTGTAAAGCAGGCTGCACAATGGGAACCAATTGCCTGGTAAGAGACGGTGCCCCCCCCCAAAGAGTTTATAATCCAAACAGTTTAACTAGAAATGTTGCCCAGAAATGGGTAGTGACAATGATCAGAGGCATGGAGAGACTTCCATATGGCATGAGCCTGAGGAAAAAATCTGTCTAGAGGGGGCATAAATAAGAGGGGCTATAAGGAGGGTATACAATATAATGAAGGGTCTAGGGAAGGTAAACGGAGCATTCCTAGTTTTTTGTCTTCAAGATCAAAGAATCTTCCTATCAATCCAGAAGGCGACCAATTTAAAACTGACTAAAGGAAATACCGTTTTTTACGTACAGCCTAATTAGCTTGTGCGGCTTGCTGCCAGAAAGTGGTGTTGAGGCAAAGATCTTAGCAGGGTTCAAAAAAAGGAGTAGGCATTTCATATGGATAACAATAGCCACTTGAATAAATAAGGTTCCAGGTTATAGGCTAACCACTAACCGTATGGGCTGAGGAGGAAACTTCTTCTAGATATATCAACTACAGGGTGTCTTGCATCTTCCTCTGAAGTATCTAGTCCTGACCATGGGCTGAGACAGGATCATGGACTAGACTAGGGGTCAGCAACCTTTCAGAAGTGGGGTGCCGAGTCTTCATTTATTCGATCTGTTTTAAGGTTCCGCATGCCAGTCATACATTGTAATGTTTTTAGAAGGTCTCTTTCTATAAGTCTATAATATAGAACGAAACTACTGTTGTATGTAACGTAAATAAGGTTTTTAAAATGTTTAAGAAGCTTCATTTAAAACTAAAATGCAGAGCCCCCCGGGCCGATGGCCAGGACCTGGGCAGTGTAAGTGTCACTGAAAATCAGCTCGGTTGCTTACCCCAGGACTAGACAGATCACTGATCTGACAATTTCTAGGCATCAAAAAGCATCAGGTATTTAACTCCCTGATCTAGATGATGTGACACCAATTCTTACAGAGAAGGCCCAGTACTGCAGAGGGGTCAAAGACCTTACAAATTCACTCCCCAAATGGTCCATTTTTATAGCAGAATAACCCTCCTGGTGCTGAGTAACTAACAACTAAATCAGTGACACCTTAGTGTAGGTCCTACACATATACAAAGCAGGGCACAGGGCTGTCCTAGCATGCACCGCATCTGTACTGCTTTAACTGGAGGACCTAACATTCATGCATACTTGTTTTTATTTGTAAGCCCTGAGTAATGGGAAGGATCGATCGGCTAAGCCCCTCTACAGTGAGATAAAAAGGATATTCCCTTTGAAAACAGGCAACTTTAAAGGATGATTATATAAAGGGACTTAACAGCATTCTCCTAACTGTAAATAAAGGCTACAGTGGGGACTGTCCATTGATTCTTTAACAAGTTCTATTGTTCATCAGGGAAATGGATTTCACTTCCCCTTCCTGTTTCTCTTTCTTCACTAACCCCTTTCTTTTCTCTCTCGTTTTCTGTTCTTTCTCCTGTCCTTTTTACTCCGATACCATGGTGATGAGGGCAGTATGCAAACATAGGCGTTCTTTGTCTTCTCAAACTCGCCTCCTATGAAATCTCACCCCTCTTTTCCCATGGCTGGTGGTACCACCTACTCTTACCAAAAATCATGAGTCAGAACCCCCAAGATCAGGAGTGACTGATACAGAGCTGAGTATCAGTCCACTGGAGAGCCGGGGTATGGATTTGGGCATTTAGGCCAGACTGCCACAGTTTTGCTGCAATCACTACTCCAGCTAGCTAGGATCAGTCTACACCGGCTGAAATCGCAGCTCTGATAGCAGTGACTAGTCCAGGGTAGTGCTCTAACCATTGTGCTATCCTTTCTTTATAGTGCCCAGTCTCCTTCCAGATTAGTCCTAACCCGATCCAATTCCAGGACAGATTCTTCCTGAGCTCATCATCTAGTTTTCTTCTCTGGAGTTTCCCATTTTTTGCCTTTTCCCTGTATCATTGTCATCATCATTCACTCTTGCTCTCAGGCCCCTCTGCTTTCCAGCCTGCGTTGCTCTCCACTGCATCACTGCCATGCCTACTGTGTGTACAGCATGGCTCTCTAGCTCTGTACCAGTTGCTCTGCCTCACTCCTCCACGCTGAAGATCCCAGGTCCTTATTTCCCTGCAGTATTCTCCCACCTCCCTCGCTCGATATTGATTGTTCTTCCCACTTGTATTGTCCTCCATAATGAAAAAGCAATGAATTTGTCCTACTTCATCTTCTTGTATTTTATCATCCCATCTGCCTGATTCCGTATCCTGGCCCCTTGGCCTGCCTCCTGCAGCCTGACACGTCTCCTCTCTCATGTCCTCTTAATTCGACAGCAGCAGGCTATGCGTTATGCACTCCTTATCGTTGTCCTCGTGGGTCCCCTGGATCTCTTTTTACCCATCCTTCCCCCAGGTGCTCCTTTGCTGTTTGGATGCATGAGAGCCAGTGTGTGACTAGAACGGTCCACAGACGTTTGAAGTGGGGGGAAGAGGAATAGTTCAGTGGGGTTCCAAGGACAGGCAGCTTTTCAGGGACTCAAAGGGAGAGGAAGGGGAGCATCGATGGTTGGAAGGTGTTCTGAAAGATGAAGTGAAGGGGTCTATAACTGTGTCTGTTGAGCACTACCTTGGTAGCCCCCTTGGGGCTAGGCGGTACGCCCCAGTACAGTGTACCAGCAAGAGCTAGTACACTGTACCGGGGACAAGCTTCCTCGGGCTGGGCGGGGGGGGGCGCGGAATTTAAAGGGCCCCAGGGCTCCCAGCCGCTGCCACCACCCTGGACCCTTTAAATTGACGCCAGACCCCTGGGGAGGCAGTGGCGGGGCTCTGATGGTGGTTTAAAGGGCCAGGGGCTACCACAGTGGAGTCCCCAGCCCTTTAAAGCATCATCAGAGCCCTCAGCCCTGGGGTAGCAGCAGCAGCTGGGAGCCCCTGGGGCTCTGTTGGTGATTTAAAGGGCCCGGGGCCCTTTAAATAGCCTCCGGGGCTCCCAGCCCTTTCAATCCTGATTGAAAAGCCCAGCCTCTTCCAGTTGAGGCTCCGCCCCCTGCTCAGGAGTCCAGAGTATGCTATGTCCTTTAAATTACTTTCACCCCTGGAGCTAGCTGAATGGAAGCAAGTGCCTTGTCTGCCGATCCCCTCTGGAAAGAAACAAGACCAGATCTTTCTTCTCAATCCACCATGTGGGACAAGGGGGGAGGAAAAAATACCCAGAGCCACTCCCCTTGCAGTTGAGAACCACATCACCACTTTCCCTGTGTTGGTCCCAAGATTTTAGAGAGACGAGGTGGGTGAGGTAATACATTTTATTGGACCATTAGGTCTCTCTGATCTCTAATGATCTGATTTCTGATCATCCTTCTGCTGCCCAATTTTCTTATGGGGACAATGAAAAACTACTCCTAGGCACCTTGAAAATTTGATGAAAACAAGTGGTAGGCAACACATCTAGTACACTAAGAATCCAGCTGCTTGGCAGTGTCCAAAAGGGAAACATTTTTAATGGGCACTGATTGACCAGTGCATCTTGTTGTGTGAATGGATTTCCAGCCTGGTCTTTCTCATATGCATCTGCAAGTGTTAAGCCATGCACTACTTATCTGCTGCCTCACAGAGGGAGAATTTTGCAGAAGGGGAAAAACTGTGGCACAGTGGAGTTAAATGACTTGCCTGAGGCCATGTAGCCAGTCAGTGGCAGATAAGGGAATGGAAACCAGGCATCTTTCCTCCTGCTGGATTGCTAGGCCAAGCTTGTCTTTTGCTCTAGATGACCCACGCCTAGTTATATCCTAGCAGCAGGAGCATATGCCTGTGGCCATTGAGAGTGTGGGCTTTTTGGAGCCCATACAAGTATGATAAAAATGAAGACATGGGTGCTTTCCAGATACTCTTTGGGACGCTCTCCTTCCCTGTCACTTGAATATTTGTATCTAGATTCTCCTTCCGAAGCAGGCACTTGACTACATTGCTAACAGAATCCTGTTCTTCCCACGTTCCCCATCCTCCTCTTCAATGCCAGCTGCTTGTGTTCCCTCTCCAGCCGTTCTCTCTGGCTCTTTTTCCCCTTTTCTTCCTTGTGTGCCCATACTGAAAGCTGATAAAACTGCAGAACAAATGAGCAGCTTTCTGAATCGTGTGGAGCTCGGGGGTGGGGGTGGGGAATCACCACTCAGCTGGGCATTAGGGACTAGATTGCAGATCCCTAGAAGGTAGAGCTGGAAAAGGCCTATCAAGTTAATCTAATTTTAAATCTCGCAAGCAAAGATGAAGGGACAAGACTCCTTGCTTTTCACATACACTCTCCACCTCCTTTTTCCTGGCAACAACTGAGGGCATGTGTTCTGTGCAGTCAGCTTGTTTGGTCTCTTTGAGTCTCGGCCAATCCAGAGAGCAATAGTTGGGTTCCATTTGTCCCAGGAGTGTAAGGCATGACAATGTTAAGCACTGGACCAGCTTTGAAACCAATTGTAATGAAATTTTTACACTCCGATAGCGCAATGAAGACCTCCTTTGTCAGACACACAAGTGGAGACAGCTCGATAGAGGCGGCCAATTTTGTTTTGGGTGTCAGCCGAGCTGGTGAAGTTGTTTAAGCTTCAAACATCTGAGGGGGGGTGGGGAGGAATCAGGATTCTGAAGCAGGTGGCCTTCTGTGAGCTGAGCAGAGCTGCGGCATCAGCCCTGAGTTATCATCCTTGTTTCACTGTGGCATTTAGTGTACAGAAAATTAAATTAACAGCTTTTGATTGAGGGTGCTTCTGCAGGGTACTGGAGCACTGTGAGGTGTCATGCTAGGATAACCCAGGCCCAGGGCAGCCTTCTGAGATGCTAGCTGAAATGAAGGCCGGAAGGGAGCAGAGAAGTGGCATTATCCCAGCCATGTGCATGCCCTAGAGTGTGTGTGGGTGCAATTACACACTGCCAGGAAAACCCCCACCCCTGCTCTCTTGCCTGGGTTTTTTATTTTATTTTTATACCCACCTCGATGTGGCCTGTGATTTCCAGAGCTGCTGAAATTTCTAGTCCCCTGCAGGTGGCACTATAATTTAGGTTTTTAACTGTGATTCAGACCAAGCTGAAAATCATAAAGCAACATCATCTGATTTATTGAGCAAGAATATCTGGCTTTCATCAACTTAAATACCAGGTTGGTTTACAAACCTGTAAAATGGTAGGGGGAGGAAAAACTTGTGAGGGTTTCCCCCACCCTCTTTTATTCTTTTTAAATTGGCTTCTATGCACTGTAGTTAGGGACAATTGAGACTTAGGGGGGAAATAAACCTAGGGAAAATGTGTGTTTTCTGCTCATAAGCCTTGGATTTTGTCATAAATGCTCCCTGTATGTTTTTAGATAACAAGGGACAAAATGAAAAGATGTGTGTGCTGTGAGCTATATACCCAGGGAAGAAACCTCCAACCGTTTAACTGGGCAGTGTGTCAACTGCATCAAAATCTAGGACATTCTTAGCAAAGGGAGGTGAAACAGGATGTTTCTGAATGGGGAGCAAGGGGCAAATTGCATGGAAACAGCTCTGATCCACTAAGCTCTCTCCATCCTAATGTGAGAGGAGGCCTTGATTCTGACCAGTGCTAAGTATTTGCCATTCCTGTGAAAGTTGTGGGCACTCAGCAACTCTCCTGATGAGTCGTCGTATCTACACAGCACTGGTTAGATTCAGCTGTCATGAAAGTGGCAAAAATAAATGATTCTGATTGATTACAATTCTCCAGATCTGGGTAATATATCCTGGGGCCTTTTACTGCAGCTATTCATAGGGTCAGAAGAGGCCATGTGGGTTATCCAGTCTTGACCCCTCTCTACCCCCACTGCCTCCTGCATGAAAGAGCCTATAAATAAAGTCTTGTTTGTCACTCACCCTTATGGAATCCAGAGAGATGAGCAATATATTGACTTGAGCCATTGTTTTGAGAAATAGAATCAAATTGATTCTTCCACCTCCTCAGATTTAAAACAAAAATCAGTGAATGTACATCTGTTTTAGAGATAGCTGAGTTTTAAAGGAGGAACCAATTTTCTCAGATTTTCATACGTATTATGAAATGGAAGTGCAAGTAAGAATAGGCATTAAATAATCCTGTATTATTCACAATAGCAGTGATCTGCAGAGGTTATTCACCTGCCATTGTATCTTGCAGATTTCCGTCTTGCTCTTTCCATGTCATTTTGGTGTGTTATTACTCTTCGGGCTTCACATGGCATTCATTTCTCTGAATGAAAACAAATGATTCCTTGCAAGACGCAAGAGATAAAGAATAATAAATACATTTTATGCACCACCTTAAAAAAAAAAAGGCTTTGAATTCTCATCCATCAGGAACTCTAAACCAGGGCTCAGTCAAGGCACAGGAATACACACACCCTAGGGAGATGAAACTTGTTTTAAGGAAAACTTTTTTTTTTTTTAAAAAAAAATGTACTGGTGCAAGAGGGGATGGAAATAGATTTCTGTCCAGTGTTTTATTGTGTGCATTTAAAAATGAAACACAAATATCAAGTTTTGAGTAGTGTGGCAGCACTTAGTCTTGGTCAGGATGGCATTGTGCTAGGCGCTGTACACACACAGCATGAGAGACCAGCCTGGTCCCCAAGAGTTCACAAAACTACCTGTTGTTTTTGTATCACAGTTGAGCTCAGAGCTACCAGATAGGAATTGGGGGCCCATAGGGCTGCGTTCTGCACAAACACAGTCCTGCAGCTGGAGGATTGGAACCTAGCTTTTCCCTGCTGGAGGCTGTGCATGGTTCTGGTGTATAGCCTACAAAGGTAGCGCTGTGCCTTTATCTTACCTTTCTGTAAGGTGCCCATCACCCTAGCACCTGTTCCATTGATCTTACACTGAATGGAGAGACAGACCTGTGGCTCCGACTGAGACCAATTCCTTAAAAACAATGCTCCCCTTCCCTCCGGCCCACTGCAATACAGGGTTTGTGCCCTTTGGAGTTGCACGAGGCCTTTACCTGGCCAGAGGAGGTACGATGCAGGGGAGGATTTTTAAGTCTCATGTGCCTGATCCGGAAGGTGGTGGGGGGGGGTAAGGAGGAGGCTAAGCCGAGCCAAGATTGATTGATATGAGCGGATAAAATAACTATTGGCTTTCCCCCTTCTCTGGGGCTGCCGGCAGGGACATGCAGAAGCAGGCGGTAGAAAAAGCCTCTCCTAGGACTACTACCCTGCAGCCGGGGGTGGGGCGATTGATCACCTGTGCTACCCCCAGCCCCTCGCTGCACTTGGCGGATCATCCCCCCCACCCTGTGCAGAAGAGCGCACAAGGCAGGGGGTGGGGGAGGGATTTTTTTGAGTGGGGGGGGGGGGGGGGCGGCGGGGGGGTTGGTTGCCGCCTCCCGCGGCTGGTGGGTGCCCCCCCCCCCCCAGGCAATGAAATCTCACAATTAGCCCAATCAGGTTGGAGCTCCTAGGTGTCACTAGTGAGTAGCGAAGGGGCGGGATGGGGGGAGTCAAATCAAGGCAGCCGGAGTTGCAGGCTTGGCAGAGCCTCGGTGCACGAGCCGCCGCGAGTTTGGTGGCAGCCGAGCCACGGCAAACTTTGAGCGAAGGCGGCGAGGGAAGCGAGCCCGGGCGCCCCTCACCGCAGCACCCGCCGCGCCTCGGGGGCGGGGGCGGCCGATCGCCGGGGGCGCTGCAGACCGGGAGCGGGGAGGGGTGGTGCCGGTGCCAACCCCCCCCCACACACACACCCACCACCCCCACCACGTTGCTACAGGATCGGCCTCGGCTGGGGGGTCTTTTTGAGGCGGGGGGGGGGGCGCGTGTGTGTGTCTAAGACTCAGCCGCCCCCCGGCCACCATTGGAGAGCGAGCCAGCGGGAGCAAGGCGGGCGAGACAGCCGCAGTCTGCGCCCTCGCAGGCGGGCACCGAGCCGCCGCCGAGCCGGGCATGGCTGAGTGAAGCAGCCCGGGGTCGCCTGCTCCAGCCCCGGGGGAGGGGGAGAGGGACCGCAGCCCAGCCGCTGATTTTTTTTGGGGGGGAGGGGGTGATTTTTGGGGTTAGGGGGGGAGGCTGGCGGCGCATTTCCTCCCCGGCCGCCCGAGGGAAGGGCTGCCCGGCGCGCAGACGTGGAGTATTGGGGACCGGAGACACCATCCGCAGCGGCAATGCGGCGCCCGCGCTGAAGACCGGGCGAGGGCGGGAGAAGGGGGGAGAAAGCCGCGTTCCCAGGTAAGGAGCCGGCCCGGCGCCCCCCCGGTCTTCTCTACCCGCGGGGGGAGGGGGGGCAGGTGGAGACCCACCTCCCCCGCCACACCTGGGCGCTCGGCAACGTGTGTGTGTGAGTGAGTGGGGGGGGAATCCCTGATGCTATTAGTCCGGGGGGAGGGGTTCCTCAGCCCCCTCTTCCCCCCCCCCAACGGGGTGTGGAGGGGTGGGGTGTCTCGAGATTCAATCCAGATCGGCTTCTTAAACCGAGCCACGACTCCGGAGCGGGGAGGGGGCGATTAGTGCGCCAGGAGCGGATGCGGGTCCCCCGATCCAGATGTCGATCCAGTAGCGTCAGCATCTGCCTGCGCCGCTGGAGAAGCCGGAGCCAGCGACTTGTTAGCAGGCAAGTTTCAGTGAGGGGGCGGAGGTGTGTGTGTGGGGGGGGCAGCAGGGGTGTTTGCCATCGCCTCTTGATTTCCCCCTTCCACCAGCGGCGGGAATAGGGCAGCCCCCCCCCCACATCTGGCCGCCGCTAGTGGGGCAGGGGGCTGTCAGGATGGGCTTTGGGATCGGGGAAAGGGATGGGGGTGGTGGGGTTGCCAGATCCTAGCCCGGCGCCCAGTCTCGCCGTTCCCCCCCCCCCCTCCGCCTCATTTCATAAACTCCCCCTTTGCTGAACTTTTCTGGAAGAAACAGACACACTCCAGCTGCTGCTGCGGCTGCAGTACTTTTCCCCTCTTCCTTTCCCCTTCCCCATCCAGCCTCCGCAGCAAAATCAAGGCAGGGGCGATAAAGTTTCCCCAGCAGGTTCCCCTGCGAGAGCCAGAGACTGAAGTTATTCTGGTTTGCCTGCCAGAAAGGGAGGCAGCTGATGCCTCCTCTTAAAAAACAACAACCTACCTTGTGAGGCAAATGCTAAAGAGATGAGAGAATGTGGGCTGGGTGGGAGACTTTATAGCCGGGTTTCTGTGGGCCCCAGAATTGGGGTGTGTGCCTGTCTCTATAGATAGGTGTATTCCTCTGTACCTGTACATCGGAAAATATGTAAGGTGAAATCAATCAGATTTGACAGACTTTATTACTGGGGCTGTTATTGAACTGAGAGGAAAGCCTGGAGAGAGAGAGAGAGTGTGTGTGTGTGTAAAGCAAAAGCCATCCAACCTGACAGAAGATGCTTTGCCTGAGCAAAGCATTGGATCTCTCTCTCCCTTAGTTCCCACATGCTGTATTTTCAAACTTTTCCTTCGCTTGACAAGGTTAGTAGCAGACCCTGTTTCCTTGGGAGAATTATCCTTTCCTAGGGGGGAGTGTGTGTGTGTGAGAGAAAGAGAGAAACAGCCCTTTTGCTTCGTTGAGAGAAAAAACCACCCACCTCCAAGTGGCAATATCTAGGGAAAGAGAAAACAGTTTCTTTCCCACAAGGTGTTGGTGAGGTTTTTTAATGTATCTAAATCTAGCCTGCACCGTTAGTCTTGATAAATCTCTCTGTGTCCCTGTGTGCTGCAACTGAAACCTGAATATTGATGCTCCTCATTTATCAGACATATGCCCCTAAATTATGTAGACAGGGAAAAGTGATCTAAACACCGAGCGGCACATGGTTTTGATAGAAATATAATACTCCAGCAGCAGATGAGGTCCTCCCAGATAAACCCAGACATGCAAAGCCTCATCAGCTTGAAAATTATTTGTTTAGCTTTGTAGTATGTGTGTATCTAAAGAGAGAGAAACCTCCCCAAATGCCATGACCCACTTCCCTTCTAGGAATTTATAAAGTTATGGCCTTGAGTGCCGGGAGGAAACTCTCTCCTATAAATGTCTTCTTTATTCATATGAAGAGGTGGTTAGGCAAACTACATGACTGTATTTATTTTTAAATATAAACTTCAACCAGGAGTCTACACTAAACTGGTTTCTAATACAACAGTCAGGGATTAATTAGCATCGGTGCAAAAAGCTTGGTGTAATGCCCCGGAATTCCCTGGCTTCCCCCTGCTACAAGGAACATGTGATTTGTTACTCAGGTTAGACAGTGGATGGAAGTGAACTGCTGCACAGGTAGGGGGGTGTGTGCTGGAAAAGGGGTTGGATGTGGGTAGCAGGTGCCCAGTTGCGACTGGTAGAGGTTGCTGTTGTTCCAGGGAAACCATGAAAAAGGTTCCAGGGAATTTTGCAGCCAACTCAATATCTTCTACCCACCGAAGGACTTATCTTGAGCAGGCACCAGCACTCCACAAATATTTTAGAAGGCGTAAAGCATGTTCACTTATTCTTTTTATCTGTCCTCGGTTTCACCTGGGTGTTTATAAAAGCTACTTAAATCTGTGAATGCAGAGAACCAGCGGAGCATGGGGTTGCTTGCCTTTGCCTTTTTTGTGATTTTAATTACAGTGTGTGCCTCTCAGTGTGAGATTAGGTGCTTTCTCTCTCTCTTCCCTCCCCCCGTTCAGCCACAGTCTGAAGGCTTCAGGGCTCAGAGAGGCATTTAGGTTATTATTTTAATTGTCTAGGTTTTTTTTTTATTTGGGAGCTCTTATTAAGCATGCTTTTTATAAGAGTTGGGATTCAAACAGTGCAACAGATGTGCTCTATGTTGCTATGTCCTGTTTTCTTACATGTTCAGATTGAAACATATTAAAAAAAAAAAGCCCTAAAGGATAAGATTTTTCTTCCCAGCCTGAATATATTCAATGTGGGAATAAGTGTCTCCTTTTTAGTTAGAACTCATTTTAAAAAAAAAACAGCCCCAGCCTTTCACACAAGGGCAGTGGGCTAGGATCTGGCAACCCTACCATTGAGTCCTGTCTTAAATTTGTGGCGGTTGGAGAAATCAATGGGATGCAAACTTCATGATTGGCGTGTGGCTTACATCCAAGATGGGCGTTAAAAAATACTTCCCCATGAGAAATTCTGGTGCTGTTTGGGAGTCTTTGCTGGATAGTTATTAGCCACCTTCCAGGCACCAGAAACAGTTGAGCCCATTCAGCATGCAGCCCAGCTCTTGGGTACTATGGTGATGAGGGCTGTAGAAAATCCTTCTCTAGACCGAGTTTCTCCCTTGGGAAAGGAAATACCTACACCTTTTCCCTTCAAACTCCTTTGTGTGCAGAGAGTGTTGCTGCTGGATTTGGTTAGCTCTCAGGGGTTTAGCACGCTTTTAGGCAAGCCAGAGTGAGACAGATGCACCAGCGCTGAGGAAGAGGCTCCCAAGTGAACCTTTGCCACTGAGTTATAATAGGTTGATTTTTTTAAAAATGGCTCACAATTGAGTTACGGACCTGAACTGCGAAGTCTCTGGCTTTGCTGGGCTGGGTGGTCAGTCCTCTAATTTCATATCCACAAGCAGAACTGAGAGCCAGGAGTCTGGAGTTCTGTTGTGGCGTCTACCACTGCTTTCTGCTCTGGCCTTAATGAGCCACTTTGCCTCATTTGCCCATCTGTAAATGGGTACAATAATGTCTGCCTACTTCCCAGCGGGTGTTGCGAGGGTTAATTAATGTTTTAAAGCACTCTGAGATCCTCAGAGGAAAGGTGTGTGAGTCGGAAGTATTACTGGAGTTAAGACTTAGTTGGGATTAAAGCTTATTTGGAATTCATTTCCTGTTTGGAAGGAAAATTGAAAAGCGAAATCAGAGACTCCTTGTGTCTATGAGCTAGCACACCACTGCTGTGTGTTGCGACATTATTAACAGGGGAGCCTTTTTAGTTCTGGAGTCAATGTGCTTCGCGGATTAGTATCTCAACACCATCCTAGTCTAAGCTCTTAAAGAGACAGTGCCTTATTTTTTCATCTAGTCTAGGTATTTACGTGGCCCTCGACACTGTTGCCTCTGAGCACCTGACAATCATTCATTGATTTTATTGTCTCTGCACTCTGGGAAGTAGGGATTTATTATCCTCATTTTTATATATGGGGAAATAGAGGTCCGGGGTAGATTAGGTGATTCTCACAAAGTCATAGTCTGCGGCTGTGCTGGGATTTGAACCTGAGTCTTTCACGTCCCATTCTACGCTGGTATCCACTAGAGGGGTGGCCAAACTTACTGACTCTGAGTCGCATACAGTCTGCAGAAGTTCGAGAGCCAGGGCGTGCCTGCTGGAGCTTGGGGACTTCAGCCCCAGCAGGCAGCTCCTGTGGGGCAGAAGCCCCAAACCCCACTACCCTGCTGCAGGGCAGAAGTCCCAAGCTTCCCCCCCAACCCCAGTCTGGCTGTCAGAGGGACGGGAGTGGTGTTCCATGAGCTGCACTTCACCTGTAAAACAGCCGCAGTTTGGCCACCTCCGCATGAGACTACATCTTTTTGCTTGGAAGTGTAGTCCTGGGTGGGATTGTCCTCTTGAGCTCCTCAAAGGGTGTGTTACCGACTGAGCAGATTGCCAATGGTGACACTGTCAGTAGTAAGAACTGGGTAAAGGCCCAGGAGGGCACCCTGGGCCTGGGCAGTGGTGTTTCAAGCTCATGTGAGTTGGGATTTCTCTCTGCTTCCCCCGCCCCCGCCCAAACTGCTCAAGAGAAGAAAAGTTAGCCCTTGTGTGATGCTTGTCTTTCAGAGATCTTGTAGCCCTTGAAAAAGCAGAATTATCCCCATTCTATGGATGGGGAAACTGAGGCACGAGGCGGTGATTGGTTCAGCCCAACTCCAGTCAACTCAAAGGGGTCTTCCACCTACTGTAATAGAAGTTAGCTTGGACTCTCATAGGTAGCCCAAGGTTAAGCAGTGAGTCTGTAGCAAGATCCAGCTCTTCTGACTCCCACGTTCAGGAGGAAATACTTGCAAAATCCCATTGGGGGAAAAAAGGGGCAACTTAAACTTGTTGAAATTCAAGCGGCACTGAAATGCCTTAGAATGAGGAAAGCCTGGCCTGGTAGTTAAAGCATGGGACTGGGTGGTCAGGAAAGATGCGCAATAGTTCCAGCCCTGCCATTGATATGCTGGCCCACTTTGGCTGCGTCAGTCCCCCCGTGCCTCGGTTTCCCCTCTTTAAATTTGGGATGCTAGTCTTTCCAACAGGCCTGGGAAGTGTGGATTGCAAAGCATATGGATTGCGGGCACTACAGAAATGCTAAGTGTTACTGTGATGATGAAAGCCTACTGTAGTGGCTGTCTTTGGATAAAAGCGTCCTGCTCTCTTTATTTTTTTGCCTGGTACTACTGGAGCTATGTAGCTGTCTTTTTTCCCCTTAATTAGTGCGGCTGCTGTTCTAAGTTGGTGCATTCTTTGCTTTTTGGCATCCTTTGTAACATAAACAAACCCTGCCCAGCTAAGAGGACCTAAACACTGAAAATGTTCCAGCTGCGCATTTACTATAGCCGCAAGCGTGACGATGGTGCCAGGGTGCAGACATGCTTGTTCACAGCACTCGTATAAAACTCCCCGTGGGCTGAAAACTTTTGAAAGGGCACTTTAGGGTTAAACATCTTCTTCCTGCCGCTTGCTAGTGATCCCATGTTAGCAAGGGCATCCAGGGAGCATCTCCCAATGCTCCTGCAGGCCTGGGCATTATTGGCAATGAGAAATAAGGCTGCTCTGGGATGGAGGCCCCAAGCAGAACACTGCTAGTTCTTTCCCATTGAGTGCCTGGGTGAATTTAATGGTGAAAGGTGCTTAATCAATGTTCCTGGAGGGCGGCTGAAATCCAGAGCACGGGAACAGTGCAAGTTTCCCTCCATGCTCCTTTGCCTCCCTCCACGCTCCTTTGCCTCCCTCCGCTAGACTACATCCCTACCCTGCAGGCAAACTTGCTCTAGGAACTGACTGGTCATTTTGTCCTCGACCTCGCCTGCTGAGGCTGCCACCTAGTGTTAATCTTGATAGTGGATTTTGTTTTCGGTGGCCCTGTCCCACTAGGAAATGGATGGAGACTGGTTGAATTATTTGTAGAGGTACTAAACTGCAGCTGCTACTCACCCAGGCTGGATTTGAACTGGTGACCTGGTAGCAAGCGCCCCTGTAGCCAATCCTCATCTCTCCTGGCTGCAATGTCTGATTTCTGACTTCCCTTCTGGCTGTATCTGTTTGCGTGCAAGTGGCCTGTCTGGGTTTCCACACCAAGACTCTGAGCCATGAATAAATGCGAGGTGACTGGCATTAGAACTCTACCTTGTCCTTTGGACAGGGTGAATGTGTGGATCTAATGCACATAATATGGAATCAGTTTCCATTAAACACATCTGCATGATCTATTCTCACACACTTTTCCCTGTCCCCGTCCTCATTGCCTGTGATGTACAAGGACAAGGGAAATAAATCTTGATGCTAGATGAACTCTCCAAGCCAACGCAGCGTTAAATGCATGTAAATGTTTTGCAAAATGAACCACTCTCTGAACCGGCTTTTGATTCCATTTGAGTGTGAAACACCATATTGGAGAGGAAGGATGTGGGGCGGGGAGGGGGGTGGAGGGACAGTTTATAATCCCAGGGCTGTTTTGCTCTTAAATCATTAAGTGGCACAGTATGTTTCTCAGTCTCTGAAAGCGCTGATACCTGAACTAAGAATTGTGTGTATAGATTTTTTTTTTCACTCCTTCTGAAGTGAATAACAGTTGCTAACATGCACTTACTAACAAAATTCCCCCGACGCCCATTCATAAAGAACCACACTGGTGACTCTATCAGCATTAAACTGTTTGGTGACTGAATTTAGAATTATAGGAATCGGCACAATGAATTAACAGTAAATGAAATCCTGGCTGATTCTGTATCCAACTGCAGGGAGATTTAAATTCAAAATGTCTTGCTTAGATGAAGTAATCATAAGTCAAGCACTGGAGTTCTGTCAGTCTGGGCTTCTGAGAAAGAGAGCAGCCCCTTTGAAATAAAAACCATGACAAGCCCACGTATTGATCCCCAGCCGAACTGGGAAATTGCCACTTCATTTCTTCTATAAACTGTTTGCTTTATTTATTTATTTATATTTATTTATTTATTTGAAGGGAAGATGGTTACACTAGATGGTGGGAATGGGTTTGAAAATTCCGTGCTTTTGTTTCTGTTTTACTTGGTTAGAGCATATTTGATCCTCAACAGTATGTGTTGTTTTTTTTGACTAGGGATTTGTCCATAATGTTGCATTAGAAAGAAAACTCAGTTAGGAGACTAAAGCGGTGTATCCTGTTGCAAGAGGCTTTAGATGGAATAGCAAGCACTGGATGCACAATGCAGCTTTGTTCTATTTTTATAGCATCTTTGTACAAAATGTGTAGGAAGGAGACTCTGATTCTGTCACTGACTTGCTGGGCAAGTCATTTAGCCTCTCTGTGCCTCAGTTTCCCCATCTGTAAATTGTGGATGATGATACTCCTTTTGAGTTCTGTGGATTTACAGTGCTATGTAAACATTACTAGTTAATTCATAATTATACTTCCTAAGTGAGATGGATGAAACTGAGGTGGGGGATTCAGATCTGGAACTCACTTTATCTGAACCTCTCTAAAGGCTTAGCTGAATGGTCCCTGTTTGCCCATTGCAAATTGATTTCTCTTTCCTCTGTTTACTAGATGTGTGTTGGGGTGGAGGGAAAGATTTTTTTTAATGGGAGTATATGGAAAGGGACCGGAAGGTTGCTCTAGATTAAAGGAGGTGCAGAGAAGAAAACGCTCTCATCAAGACTGCGAAGAAACAGAACAGAGATTGTAAACCTGGCAGTTTTCAAAATGAATAGATGTCTAGCTGTCCGAGCTGGTCTAAAATTTCCCTTCACATTTTCTTCAATGTAAATTGGCTTTTCCATTGAAATGGAAACTTCCCCAGGAAATGCTTTGTTTTTCATGAATTTTTAGGGGTGTTTGGCTGAAAAATGTTTAGCTTTCAAGTTTTTTGGCTCCCCTCCCTCCTTCCCCAAATGGATAGAAGCCCCTAAGACCAACTCTAATTGTTGTTATTTTAGGGTGGGAGGTTCGTTTTCTTTTTTACATGGGCTTATCTTTCTTTCAATTCTTTATTTTTAATACTAACCTCCACCCTTTTACATGAGACTCTGAGGGAAAAGTGCCTTCCCCCTTCCATTACACTTGGCTTTTCCTTTCATGTCAATGCACAGCTGTTCCTTTGCAATCAGTTCTCTGTTCCCCATTTGATCCTATGTTTCTTCCTGGGTGTATGAGCGGGGGGTGGGGAGGGAAATACCATCAGTTCTCATTGGGAGCTGAACACAGCATTTAGAGTACTAAGACCATGAGCTTCTACCCCTTGAGCTGAAGGTTGATTCTGGTGGCTGTGGTAGGTTCATATCATTGGCGGATCAGCCACTAGAGGGGGACACAAACACTTGCTGAACAGTGGGGTCATGTAGTCATTGTATTGTCGAGCCTGTGCTCTGCAATACTGCCCTCTGCTGGGTAGAATAATAGATCTGCTCCAAGTATATGTTTATTTTGGCCCTTCAGTGTTTGGGTTCCCAGAGGCAGAAGGCTCAAGAATCACTGTTAGGTGAAGTGGTCGAGGTCTGTTCTCTTAGAGCAGAAGGACTTATGTTTTTTCCCTGTGTACAGCTGAAGAGCTGTATGTATAATAAAATCATAAAGCTTTCAGTGGACATGTATCTCAAAATGCTTTATGAACAGTAAAGAATTCAGGCTGACAGCTCTCCTTTGGGATGAGTAAGCCTTGTCACCCACATTTCCCAGGTGGGAAACTGAGGCATGGGATGTGTGTGCGTGGAGAAACTGGCCCGAATCCTTTGAGTGTGTTGATAGGAGAGTCAAGACTTAGGTCCCGCAATTCCCTGTCAACGTAAAACCACAAAAAGGGTTTTTCTATTTTTCCTTTGAACACAAGAATGAAAGTGACCGAGATGGAGACGAGTGAAATTAAAGTAGAAGGAAAATAGAAGGGATGAGAACATCTGGGTTGAAGGGCTGATTAGTGACTATCGCTCATAGTGCCATCATGCCATGTTCCTTTGAGTGTTGCTCTTTAGACCTGGCCTTCTGTGCTGCGTGAGCTCTTCTGCTCGGAGCGCTGCCCTGTTCGGCGTATCTCTGCATGGCTGGACTGAAGGTGGCATTGTCAGCTAGAGGGATGCAAGGGCTGGAGCTGGTTTGGTACCCTTGCATGTTCAGGACTCTGTGTCCTGTCCCCTCACAGAGCTGTCACTCTTAGCCCAGTGCATTCCTGTAAGTGCTCGTCGCTATGAATCTGCATCTCGTTATCAATTTTAAATGCCTCGCTCGTGAGCGTCCTTCCTTCACTTTACACTAGTGCTGCTATGATTGTCTGCTGCGTGACTGCACTTTGAGATGCTGCACAAAGGGATCCTATATTCACACTTGTCCACCTCCCCCTGCCAAAGCCTCAAGGCACCCAGCTGTTCCATCTTCCCACTCGTCTCTGTCTCTTCACACCATCTTCCAATCCACTCTTAGTGGCTGGAACTCCTCCCTCTCCTTGTCCACTCTTTCCCTGTTCAGATCCCTCCTTCACACAGAGGAGACTTGCAGGAGAACCCACTCTTGCATTTAATCCTCCCTATAGACCTGCTGAGATCGTTGCATTCTTTGGGGCCGCCGTCGCGAAGAGCCTACTAGGAAGCGTGTGCATCTCCAGTCAATGGGACTTTGTGGTAGAGGGAGGAGGGCCTTGTGATTTAAGGCAGTGGACTGGGTTTGAGTCCCAGCTCTGTTACAGTGTGTGATCTAGGGCAAGGCACGGGATCTCTCTGTGCCTCAGGTCCCCTTCTGGACAATGATGGGCTGTTTAAGAACCTAGATAGGTCAGTTGCCTGCAGGATAAGCAACAGGAGAAGATTAGACTTAGCCAAAGCCCTGACCAAGCTGGCAGCAGTTTCTTGCACCTACCTATTTCCTAAGGCACAACCACGGTCAAGGAAACCAATAATCCACCACCAACTGAGTTTCCTGGAAGCTGATGAGCACATTCCAGCCTGGACAGTTGCCACGTAGACTCTGACCTTGCAATCAGATCAGCGTGGGTGGATTCTTGCCGAGCCCCCAAGGAAGTCAGAGTTGAGCCTTATTTTGTGCAGTGCTTAGATGCTATGGTGATGGGTTGCTATAGAAACACATAAGTTAGCATTGTTATTGAAAGGTGTTTCAGTTTATCTTTAAACACAGAACCAGGATATAAAGAGCCCGACGCTGTGGCTTGATCCTTCCCCACTCATGTCTTCTGCAGGCATCATTGCTCAGTTGCTCAGATCCTGTGTGTGTTTGTGTTACCTTCCTCTGCAGCGCTGGGCATCATCCGCTGCAGGACACGGGAAACTGCACGTGGATGGCCAACGGGTCTGATCCAGTTCAGCAAATCCTACAGTATGTGCCTGTAACAAGTTTGTTCCTTCATCAGCTATGCCCTTTAGAGAGGGATTTGAGTGAAGCGGTTCATTATAATTAGCCTAGTCATCTCCAAACTAGTAATCGTGTGTCACCATTTGGGCGAAGCATTTGCATTAAGTTCTGTAATAATATGTCTGTTCATCCATCACAAATACCATATTCACAGGACCTGCGAGGAGTGCCTGGTAAATGCAGTCTCCTGTCTTGCTCATTGTATTCCTGGTTATTTCTCTGTCCCTTGTATGAGCCCAGGGGTCTGGGTTCAGACGAAGGATGGTGGAAGGAAAGCTTGACTTCTGTTCCTGCTGCCATAGGCAGGGATTGAAATTCCTGCTGTGTGGGGCTCTTTGTGGGTAATTGCTGCACTGATCCTACTTGCTAATTATCCATGACAATTGGGGCTCCGTATCTGTTAATTGAGGAGACGTTACATCAGGTGACTTCACATGTGGAGGAACGTTCACTTACCGTGTGAGATGGTTTAATAAGACAGGATGCAGCCCAGTGCAATGGATCTGATGTCCATTAGATGTGAGGTGTGTGAATGCTTATATATGAAACTGTGTCATTACGACCGGTCTATTGTCCATTAATGGGACCATATTCTGTTCTCTGTCATATGTGCATAGATATTCTTGAGTCACTCCTCCCTCTGGATCTAGACTGTTCTCAGTGGTACCAGATGACAGAACAAGGAGTAATTGTCTCAAGTAGCAGAGTAGGGGGAGGTTTAGGTTGGCTATTAGGAAAAGCTTTTTCACTAGGAGGGTGTGAAGCACTGGAATAGGTTACCTAGGGAGGTGGTGGAATCTCCTTCCTTAGAGGTTTTTAAGGGAAGACTTGACAAAGCCCTGGCTGGGATGATTTAATTGGGGATTGGTCTTAGATGACCTCCTGAGGTCTCGTCCAACCCTGATGTTCTGTGCCCACCAGTGATACTGCCAGACATCATGTGGGAGCCCTGGGAATCCACGCTCAATGGGAGGTGCTACAGTGTCACTCCTGGGACCGCCGTCGTCCACAGGTGGATTGTCTAAGGTCCTGATCCTGAGAGGGGTTGAGCACCATCAGCGCCAATGGAAGTCATGGCGGGAATTGCTGGCTTCAGGGACAGGTCCTAGAATGTGTGCACATGTTCCTGACCTCTGCTGGATGGAACCAGAACTGCTCCAGGGTTGGTGTCTCCCTCTAGTGGCTGCTGCTCAGGTGGTTGAGGGCTGAGCATTGATAGCAGGAAGGTCCTGGATATTACCTCTGCTATCTGCGTGGTCATGTGATGGGGGAAGTCTAGAATCAGCAATGTCCCTTCTGATTCCAGTGTCGTGATGACTGGGGCTAATACCTGACCTCATCCAAATCTATTGCCCCTTAATGGAGGCTGTCACGGTTGCCTCCAGTGGCGAGGCGAGTGAGAAAGCAGCAAGGATCAGCTGAATGTGACTGTTCAGTGGCGGTGCGTTTTGAAGCAGGACTCCTGGGTTCTATCCCATAGGCTTCCATGGCTTTGCGGGTTAGCTGGTGCCTATCATGTTTCCTACATCTAGCTACAGATGGGTTAGACCACAGGAGTTGCAGTGTCACAATGACCTTGGTGGCCCTTTCCGAGTGGGCTATACCCCATTCCTACTCTGTTGTAGAGGTGTCGTGTGCGTCAGCCCTGCTGCCCTGTCTTCCCTTCATACCCACGTTCGCTGGGACTTACGAGACTTCACTCCTGTAGCAGGAGTCGTGGCTGCTTTTATGCATCTTTGATGGGTTTATCAAAGCCCAGGAAATGAGGAAATCTCATCAATCATTGCTACTGACTTCTGGGCAAAGCTGCATCGGCACCCTTAAGAGGAAAAATAAACTAGGAGATCAGTCAGGCAGATCCTCTCTAATTGCCTTTCATGCCCCGTTAGCTGGCAGCTCGGGAAGGGGCGACGCTGGCGCAGAAGCCCCCCAAGGCACCTGAGATGAGTGAGTCAGTGGGGGCGAGAAAATGCAAGGCAGATTTGTAAAGGCACAAAGGGGTGTATTGATTTTCAGTGGCACTGGGGAGCCAACCATCCTTTGTTCCTCTTGGAAGTCTCCCATAGTCTCCTCCACCGATGGCAGAATGTGGAATCGCAGGAGGCCAAGGAACCAGGCTTGGACTGGGGAGGAGTCTGACTCATGATCCTCTCTGCAGAAAGGGGTAACGCCCCTGTCCTGGCACAGTAGCCCACGGGAGCAATTGCTCCCCTTTGTTTCACCGCCACGGTTGAGTCTGTGCGCGGAGGAACTGGCTTTGCCAGGAACTGAGGTCAGGAGGGAGGATTTATTCCGCTCCTCATCCTGCTCTTGTCCCGAAGGAGCCTGCTGGAAAACTTCCAGCATGAGGCTTCCTTGGTGTGAGAGCAACACCTTGTGTCTTGAAAGGGGTCTGCGGGGGTGCTGAACGTGAGGTGGCCGTCAGTGCCTTGTGCAGCTATGCTGGCTCAGAAAAGGACCCTCCAATCTCGAGTTTCAAGGCATGCCCTGTTAGCAGAGGGTTTTTCTACCCCTTCCTTTGCAGTATTGCACGGCTGGCCAGAGGCAGCGTAGGAGTTATTTTTGCCTCTCTGAAACATATGTTAATAGCTACCAGGTGGTAGGGTGACCCAATGTCCCGATTTTATAGGGACATTCCCAATATTTGGGGCTTTTACTTATAGAGGTGCCTATTACCCCTCTACCCACGTCCTGATTTTTCACACTGGCTGTCTGGTTACCTTAACCCATGTGGAAGCAGGATGCCAACACTGATGGACCAGTGCTCAAGGCTGGTCTGACAGAAGGTGGGATACAAGATTAGATGGACCAATGGTTTAGTGCAACAGAGGGTAGCAGACTGGATTTAGATGGACCCATGATATGATCCAGGATGAAAATCCCTTCATTGAGATAGAGCTGGTTCCATGCCTTCCCTGAACTGACCACTATTGGTGATGGAGGCAGATCAGGCCAACTCTCATTTCCCAAAGCTAATGGAGAAAGGGCTTTCCTGGCACCTGGCTGCGTTTGATTGTGAGCGGGTTGGTTTGTTTTACGGCAGCGACTCTGAGTTGTTACTGGGATTGGTACTACTTAAAAAACCTCGTTCGATAGGGCCTAAGCTGACACAGCTAAAGCATCCTGCCTGCGTGGCTCTGAGCGGGAGATCCAGTATTGCAGTGCTGTCTGTGGTCGTCTCCTAGGGACACAGTAACACTCATTTCACCTGCCTATTACAGCCCTAATTTCGACTTCTTTCCAGTCGTACAGAGTGTGGAGGCATCTCGTAAAGGACTGGGGGAGGGGGTCTCTGCATGTTCTGTAAAGCCACCCCCTCCCTTCCAATCAGTCAATAAGTAACATGCAGCAGGGAAAAGGCACTTAGTTTTCCAGGCATCAACACTGCTGCTGTTCCGTCAGGCGAATTTCAGGCCTTTGATTTTATATTTCCCTTTCTGCTAAAGCTGAGGTTTTGGTTGCCTTTAAGAGATGGACCAAGGAAGCAGGGTCCGGGTCCAGAGCAGGCATTTGGTTCTGATCTCAGGAGTGGGAGGGCATTGGTTGGAGGCTAGTTTGGACTGTTTTTATGAGCTCTTCATTCAACCTGGTGGGAATCTGGCAAGATCAGGTTCCCTAGGAGGTTTTAGCAGCATCTGAGTTTGGGGTGAGAAAATGAGCTCCTTGGATTTGGGAATCAAAAGAGCAGAGGGTGGGTTTGAAGACAGCGTCCCCTCTCCCAGAATTCAGTGGGGTTCAAGGGCCTCGTTAGTGGCAAAATCTTGCTGAGGAGTCTCACTGAGCTAGGGCCTGATCCTGAGCGGTCCCAACACACCCCTCGTCCCACTAAAGTTAAAGGGAGCTGATGGTGCTCAGCCACCATCCAAAGGCTCAGAGTGTCTTGCAGAATGGGCCCTTAGTTGTGCTCTCCTGACTCGGTGGCAGTTTGAGTGCATCCAAAGGCCAGCTTGTACCCCAGGCGTTTATATGAAGGGAGAAGTACAGAGTCTAGTGAGAGCTGACTGTAGCCAGGGTTGATATCACGTATAAAAAGGAGACTGGATAGTTAATTTGGATGACTTCATATGGGGTTTATCAATAATACTTGCATGCTGGAGAGCGGAATGGGTTTCCTTGGGGAGAATGCCTTTCCTCCATCTCATGGGCACACGTTGGTTTGTTATTGTAGGGTTGCTCTTCAATGGCTGTGCTCATGTTCGCTTATTACCCTGGGGACACTTCCAACTCCTGGCCGGCCTGCCTGCTGGCTTGGTGTTGTCAGATTACTCAAGAGGGTCGAGGGATGCACCCTGGCTTGTTGCTCTGTGGCTGATTTGTTATTGCAGAGCTGGGCCCGGGTGGACCGAATTCACCTGGGAACAGGTGTGGAAGAAGGGTTATCAGGATGATGAGGGTACTGGAGGGCCTAAGAGCTCAGCTTATTTAGCCTAGCCAAGTGAAGGCTGACGGGGATCTGATTGCTCTATAAACACATAAGGGCCATAAACAACATTGGCTAAAGGACAGTGTTGGCACAACAACAAATGGGTATAAATTGTCCATGAAAACATTTAGCCTGGCAATTAGAGAGAGTTTCTAACCATCTGAAGAGTGAGGGGCTGGAACAGTGTCCTGCTAAGAAGAGTGAAAGCAAACAACTGAACTAGTTCTAAAACGGAGCTCCAGAAGTCCACGGATGGGGTAATATGATGGGGCTGTCCATAAGAGCAGGGCACTGGACTCAAAATCCCTTCCAGCCCCATGTTCCAAGGGTCCCAAATTCTGTAGCCAGGCCCCCTACATTCTGTGCCAATGGTCATTTGTACTAAGTTTGCTCTGGCCCCAGGCAGTTCCTTTTGTTTTTGTAGAATAGATCTTGAGCTCTGCCCTTTCCCTTCCAACAAAATGAAAACCTAACTGCGTTTGTTATTTTAGAGTGTCTCGCTAGGGCTCAGATTCACTGACGCTGCCTTGGTTTTTCATAAGGCTGCTCGTGTGTAGACTTGTTTTGTTTTACCGTTTCCCAGAAATGTGAGGCTGCAGGCAGACTAGTTTGTTTCTTATGGGTTTGCTCATGAGTGCTGGACTGCATCACTGTGATTTGGGGTTGCAGGGTGGTTTTTGATCCCGGGGCTGCTGGTGTGAACATGTTTGCTTGAAGAAAAGTCATCTAAAGAATGACAAGAATTTTGCAAACTGGTGTAATAAAGATATGGGTCATGGTTTGGTCCTACCTACCAAGGCTGTGTCACCTTTAAAGTGACTCTCCAAATCACAGCTGAGCACTGTGTTGTCTCCTGCCACAATCTTCTATCTTTATAGCTATAGACGGCTTGTCCTGAATTCTGCATTCATTTACTAATTCCAGCAGCGTCTCACCTTCGCCAGGGTGGCTTTTCAGGCACCTGCGTAGCAACATCTCGGAGTGGAGCTTTATTACAGTGGGGCAATGTCATAACATTTTAATAACATCTAGACAACGTGGAGACAAGAAGAGAGACTCAGAGCAGCCTTGATTGGAAAGTGGCGGTGGGGGAGGAGGAAACAAATTTCATGCAGCAGAAAGAAGAGCTAAGACAATGCCTGCCAAAAAACCCACAAATCTATTTCCCTCCCCGCCTCCCCGCAAGGGAATTGTCTCCTTAGCTCTATTTCACTGGACAAATGGCTCAAAAGGACGAATCTGAAGGAAAATAGCAACTTTCAGACTATGTTCTATGTACATAATTTCTCAAAGAGATCAGGAAACGGAAATAGCAAGCAGGCATAATTAGGTAAGTATTATCCATTAGAGGGGGGAAGCATCTATCAAGTCAATTTCCATTTCCTCGTCAATGCACAGTCTCTGTACTTTGCATGCCTGATTTTTTTTTCAGCCACTCCAGATGGTTGTATTTGAAATAGGTACTTTCTGAGCTTGAAGTAAATAATCATAACACATGGCACTTCTATAGCACCTTTCCTGGAAGGTGCTTGCAACACTCTACACCTAGGAAGTGAGCCTCACAATATTTCCAGGCGTGGGCAGGAATTATTGTTATAAATCGGGAAACCGAGGCACAGAGAGTTAAGTGGCTTGCTCGGGATCACATCTTGAGTCAGCTGCAGAGCCAGGAATAGAATCTAGGAAAACTGACTCCCGATCCCCTGCTCTGGCACTCAGCATGTTTCCTCCCTATCCCCATCTGCCACTGAGCAGGGGGTGATTTTGCCTCCTGGACTAGTCTCGATACAAAGGAAAAGTTAAAAACAGAGACGCTCAAGAGAGTACAAGGTGCATTAGAGCTCAGCATAAGGGGATGTAAGAACTACACACACCACAAGTCAGAGTACATTTAAACTGTTCTGTGAAGCCTATAACATCCAGAAAACAGCGCTTCCCAATACCCCAATACTCTTTAAGCGATGGGACCCTCCCCTCTTTAGGGAGCCTAGTTTGCTTTCCCTGTTCTGCCCTCTGTTGGCTGTCAGAATAACAGATCCAGAGCAAGGACTGCAATTATGTGGCCATCAGTGCTTGATTGTAACCCATTTTGGCATGGATGCTGAGATTGATTAAGAACCAGCCTCTAATCGAATCCTACATCTCCCCCCACCAAGCCCCTCCCGCGCCAGCTTCTGTAAGTGGTGTTATTAAGGGCTGTCAAGAATGGCTGTCATTGGCACATCTCCACGGCTGACACCAGGCAGCCCTCAGCCTTTGATTCATCTTGTGAGATGAATTCAAGTGTGTGTGTGTGTATGTGTGTGTGTGGTTGGCGTATATCTGTATCTGGCTGAGTCCCCTATTATTTATTTTTTTAATTTAGGATAAATTAAAGTGACCCACACTTTGCGGGGGTGGGGTGGGGAAGGGATCCTAGCTCTTCACACCCCTCCCAGGATCTGCCATGACCCTATAGTGCAGCCATGTCATTTAGAGGGTGATATTGTCATTCAAAGGGGTTTGAATGGGGCATGTCCGGGGTGTCTCGCAGGGGATCTGAGGTGTGGGGGGAACTGGTAGGAGAGTCGTGCTACCAGGAGTTCCCCTCCCCTCTCCTCCCACCCTCTTGCGCCTGAGGAAAATCTTTAGGCCTCAACTTTGCTGGAAGCTGCTAAATTAGCAGCAGCAGTTAGTTGTGTTGACTTAGGTTGTGACGCTTTCATCTCACCTCCTCCCTGTTTCTTCCAACGTGCTCTGGGCAGGGGAAGTAATCCATGCCAGCCCTAGTCCTCATGCACGTTATTTGCCCTGCCCTAGCTGGCTTGTGCTTGGATGGGTTTAGCCAAGATCCCACGCACGCCCACCCACCTGAGTGCCCCATGGCGCGCCAGCTCCAGCTGTCACCCTGTGGTGTCGACACCGACTACAGCAATGGAAGGGGTTTTTCTGTAGTAACCCCATCTCTCCAAACCACCATAGCTAGGCTGAAGGAAGAACTCTTCCCTCAACCTAGCTGAGTCTATGCCAGGGGTTAGGGAGCATAGCTACACACAGGGTGAATTTTTCACTCTCCGGAGCGCAGTAACTATACTGACCTACGTTTTCGGTGTATGTGGCTAGAGGCTGCTCTTTCCCCGACTCCATAGTGTTACACGGGTGAGTACCTTGAGCTGGCATGCAAAAGGGCATGTCACACCTGCTTTTTCACTTTCACGAGGGTCCTGCAAGCAACCTGGCCCACCAGGAAGAAGTTTCTTAGAAACCAATGCAATTTAAAGCTGGAATAAAAAGCTTTTCCAAACTGCAGCTTTATTTGGCGCCCCACCCCCATTTCTTTTGGAATCCGCATTGCTCAAAAGGTTCCATAGTGCAATAGAGAGAGAGAGTCTCCAGACCCTGCTTTGTGTGTCTTTCTTGTTCTCTCCTGTGCAGTCTCATTTGGATGTCTTATGATGCCACCTATAATTAGCCTCTTCCCAGGGACTAGTCATTGCTGGGGCTAACGCAGAAGGTTATTACAACAATTGCATATTCTTAAGCATGGAAAAATCCACCTACTCAGGAGTTCGGTGTTGAGAGAGCATATTTGAAACTATAGGACATGTTGCTCTGTGCTTAGAGCTTGTTGTCTATTTAGAGGTCAACTCCGTATGCCGTTTGACTCATTCCTGGGTTCCTAATCTGCCTTTTGTAGCATAGATACTTCTGGAGGGGATTGACTAAGGGTCCCTCACATTCTCCCAAACCCCGTGCCATCCACTTTGCTGCATTTGGACTTTCAGGATTACAGAGACATGGTTCTTTTATTCCTATCTTAAGAAAGTCTCCTGGATTCAGACCGTGTGCCAGCTCTTGTAAAATGGCTCGGGGATTAGTGAGCAGAAAGTCAAGATGGAGGCAGCCGGCAGGGGGTTTCTCTCTGAGGAGAAGGTCTGTAACAAGCAGCAGACTCCTCCTCTAGCCTGTAGTTCAACCCAGCTCTATGGCCCTCGCTCTGGCCTTACCAAAAGCCCCAAGCAGCCAGTTTATAGCCCAAGTGTGTACAGAGAGGGTCAGGGAGAATTGTACGGGGCCGCGCTGCTCTTCTTAGGCTCTAGCTGAAGCAGAGAGAGCATGTGTCTCCGTCTCGACCCATGCTGGGAATTGCCCCTCTCAGCTGATGTGTAGAGACTTGGCCCGTTCTTGAGTCGCGTTGTGGCATTGTTCAAATCAGGATTGTGCTAGGTGCTGTACAAACACAAATTCCTGGTGTTAACACACACAGACCCGGCAAATATGAAGACTAAAAGGAGTTGGTGCATCGGTCTAACTCGCACGCTCTCTATCCCCTCTGCTACCCTTTGAAGTGTTCCTGTCACCAGCGTTCACCAACACGGCTTCCATTGGCAAATCCTGCCCTGCAAGAGCCATTGCCCAAGATTTTCAAAAGCAGCTAATCCTTTTGGAGGCCTGACGGGAGACTCCTTTAAGGCCTGATTTTCAAGGGCAGATGCTCAGCGCTGTCTGCAAAGCAAGCCCCTTTCAGGGACTCCGAGCGGAGGCACCCAAAATCCCAATTCCCTTTTGGGCACCTTGACCATTGCTGTATTTCTTTTCTCCGTTCGGTTTTCTTCCCCATCTCGGGTAGGGTGACCAGACAGCAAGTGTGAAAAATCGGGACGGGGGTGGGGGGAAATAGCCTGTATAAGAAAACAACCCCAAAATCGGGACTGTCTTTATAAAATCGGGACATCTGGTCACCTTATTGTCAGGATCCAGATGTGCAACTTGTTGTGAGGGGGGAGGGGGAGGCACATAAAGCAGGATGGTCAAGCGAATGCAGATTCATCAGAAGAGATGAATTTCCATAATAAATCCAGATCACGGAGGCCTCCTCTGCTTCACGTTTCAAGTCCCTTTGGGGGTGAGGTGTGCTGGATTGTGGATACACAGTACGGGGAGTGGGGGAGGAAGGGTTTATTTTTGATTTCTTCTTGGTGCTGTGTAGAAAGACTCCAATCTGATGTCCTAGTTTTCAGCTGCAGCAGCATTTGCTCTTCTGCGCAGGTCAGACCAAACAAACGGTCAATGGAGTGTTACCTTGTTTTCTGGAGTCAGTAAGAAGGGGAAATTTCTCTACCGAATAAGAGAACTTTTCTAGCTGAAGAGAGCTAGTTTGGTGGGGTAGGGACAGGGGTGGTATGATTGACTTACACACCAATGGAGAATTGTCCTCTTACTGTTCACCCAATGAATTGGAGAGAAACTGCATCTGTGTATTTTACGGTTTTGATCCCAGATCATCACTGTTTGCAAGTAAATGCTTAACTGTGTGAGCCATAGCCCCTATTTGCAGACAGCTAATGGGGAGTCTCCCTTTGCTTGAGTGGTAGGGGCAAGAGCTTTTGGAGCAAGGGGGAGGTCTGAGTTTGGGCCAATAGCATACATCATAGTAGGAGCTGGGATGTGGGGTTGTATGAGCCAATGATATGGTTCGTATGACAGCTGCCATTCAGTCTACTTTTGTAACACTGGTCTATATCTTTTTGACAGCGAGGAGCCAGTCAGCAGGGCCCTGGGTTGCTCAGCAGAGGACTCCATGGTTCTATTTCTTGCTTTACATTTGTTTTACTGATTGTTTATTTTTTAAAACTAATAAGGAAGCAGCACTCGTGGGGAGGTGTTCTCCGGGAAACTGCCACGGCTGCCCAGTGTCACAGCGACGTTCCAGCCAGGGCTGTAGTCAATTAAGCCGTCCGGCCTTCAGGAACAGGTCCTGGATTTTCAGCCCCAACATCGTGCAGCCTAAGCCCGAGTCTTACAGGAGTTAACTTGTGAAACGAGAGCAAACTGCAGAGCTGCTTTCAGACGGCCTCCCAGTCCTGGTGTTTGCTGGTAATACTCTAAACCACCCGCGGCCACCTAAGACTCCACCACAGCTGTCACCAAGCTACATATCCTGGCTCCTCGGAACTTCACAGCAATGGCAGGAATCAAACTTGAATTCTCCTGCCCCTACACAAAGGCACCCCTATGACTTGAGCTAATGGAGAATCTCTATCAGCAGTAGGGAGCTTATGATTAAAGGTTAATCAGTTCTGATTGCATCCCACAGAGGGCAGTGGTACAAGTATGTATGCGCTCCTATCTATCTATCTATCTATCTATCTATCTATCTATCTATCTATCTATCTAATCTCATCACTGGCTTGGTACAGCATTTAGCAATTATATAGTGTTCTGCATCTTCAAAGCACTTTCCAAGCAGTGGCTACAGAATCCCACGCTCTGGTGGGGGAGGTGAAGCCTCTACTATCCCCACTTTGCAAAGAGGGGGAAAGTGAGAGACAGAAGTGATGGGACACTGCAAAGAGTAATTCTGCAGTAAATATTCTGCAAGGAACAATGGTGCCCATGGAATAGCTGACTTAGTAGTTTTCTCTCTCTAAATCCCTCTACGACCTTTCTAATGTGCCCATCACCATGGTATCTAGGATCCCAACTCTAATTTCTAGGATTCTATGCATAGATGCTGGACCTGGGGGCACTGCCGCACCCTCTGGCTTGACGTGGTTTCCATCATATACAGGATTTGCACTTTGGTTCAGTGACTCTCGCCCCCCCACTCTACACATTGTTCCTGCCCCCCCGATTCTATAGATGAGCAGACACAACTCTAACATCCCCCACTCTGCAATACCCCTCACTCCACGCACAACTGTCCTTCAGGCAGTGGGTAAAGCAGAGATGGGGAAAAAGCAGATGGTGTCTGGATCTGGATGAGGTTTGTGTTCGGTGGAAACATTTTGGTTGCATCTGAACCAGAACGGGATAATGAGCAACTTTGTTCTGGTTGATCTGACCCGGATCTGAAATAATGATCTTGGATTCTGAGATTCAAGCCCATGACCCTCCTGTTCACCTGGAATCTGAAGGGGCTTGGATTAGCGGTCCTGGTTTTGGATTGTCTGTGTTATACCTCGTAGGGTGACCAGATGTCGCAATTTTCTAGGGACAGTCCTGATTTTGGGGTCTTTTCCTTATATAGGCTCTTATTACCCCCCACCCCCACCCCCACCCCGATTTTTCTGTCTGGTTCTGTGCCCTTAGCAAAGCTAATCCTTTACATCTACAGACCTTCACTAACGAGGCTCCGTGAGCAGCTACACAATTACCTCCCCCTAGTTGTGGCTGCTCTAGAACGATTGTTGCTGGCATCAAACGTCTGTATGTGCAAACAAAGGACCAGATTCTGAGACGCTCTGAGCACCTGCAGCTCCTATTGACGTCTGAGGATCTAACCGGAGAGGATATTTATGAAAGGTGGGAGAATCCACGTTCTACAGATGTGCTTTGCAACGCACCAGGCCGCCTGGAGCATGGCATTGTGAAGGCAGCCTGACAGCGGCTCATTTAAATATTGGATTGAAGGGCGCATTTGAATTCAAGAAAGCTGTAGTGGCAGAACCGTCGGACGAGGCGATCCCCGGTGGAGCTGCGGTGTGAGCCCCGGGATTCTCGGCCCCTTATCACTTCAGGCTGCCTGGGAAGCCTCTATTCAGACTTGAAATTGAATGCAGTGACCGCTGCACTATTTAAAGTGCTCTCAACAATGGAGCTCGCATGTGTAATGTGCCTATGCAGCTGGCGTTGGCAAAGTAGTTATGTGGTGGGTGGGGTACCGTTTTTCTAATGTGAATTTATAGCCCCGGGAGCCATCAGAATGAGCATGTTTATAAAATGTGCAGGGAAGGTGATTATAATACGTGGAACCGCATAGGCGGGCGATCCCTGTGTTGAGAGAGTGTACGTCTAAAATGCACAACTGGGAGAGTAGTCTCGTGGATTGGGCACTGTGCTGGCAATCCGGAGGCTGCTCCCTGCTTGGCCACAACCTGCCGTAAAACCTTGGACACCTCACTTTCCCTCTTTGTCCTTGTTAGATCTGGGAGGCAGGGGCTGTCTCTCTCCATCTGTTTGTACCGCGCTTAGCAAGGAGGCATTATCAGCTGGGGCCCCCGGGTGTTACTGTAACACACAAGTGTATTATTTAAACTGGGGGAGAGTCCAAATGTGCCATCAGGCTCAATGTGCTGGGTGCTGCACAAGACACCTAGGAAAAGACAAGAGCCTAATTCAACACAAGATGCAACAAGTATCATTCTACAGTGTGATGGGGGCTAATTTAGCTACAACTAATCAGGAAAAAGATCTTGGGGTCATCATGGATAGTTCTCTGAAGACGTCCATGCAATGTGCAGCGGCAGTCAAAAAAGCACACAGGATGTTAGGAATCATTAAAAAAGGGATAGAGAATAAGACGGAGAATATCTTATTGCCCTTGTATAAATCCATGGTGCGCCCACATCTTGAACACTCGCTCTGGGGCATCTGGCATTGGCCATTGTCAGTAGACAGGATACTGAGGTGGATGGACCTTTGGTCTGACCCAGTATGGCCATTCTTATGTTCCTAAGAGGTATAACCAACAATGGGAGCAACACTAACGGTAACATATACACATAGACTGGCTCCGCAAAACCTGAGGCTTCCAAATCATTTATGTGGTTTCAAAATCCAACTCCCCCACCCAAATATCAGCCATCCGATCTTGTCCTGTTTTTGGCTATTCTCAGTTGGCAGTTTCTTGTGGGCATTGCAGGAAAAGTTGGTCTTGAATAGAGATTTGAAAGAGGACAGGGTATTGTCCTTGCAAACAAGGTTGGGGAGGGTGTTCTGTGCCTACAGGATCTATATAACTGCGTGTGTTTATGTACAGTCAAGTTCCAACCTCAAACACTCAAAGGTTAGGATATACTAGGGTTAAGATGGTCTGTGCAACTTTAATACAGCTGTGTTGTGTGTGTGCACACATTATGGTATAGTCTTTAACTCCATGAATCAGAGGGGTAGCCGTGTTAGTCTGGAATTGCAGAAGTGACAAAGACTTCTTTGTCCACAGGACTCTTTGTCACTTCTTTAACTCCATGATCACATCCCCGCCCCCTTAACCTTCTCTTACTGTATTGTTTTGTATGTAATTTCCTAAGTCCTTAGAAAAACTAACTGGAAACTCCTCCATCCTCTCATCCCTCGGTATTCCAATTTGGCTAGTTACCCTAATCTTCTATAATTCTAAGGTTTGGAAGAGACCTCAGGAGGTATCTAGTCCAATCTCTGCTCAAAGCAGGACCAATCCCCAACTAAATCATCCCAGCCAAGCCTGACCTTAAAACCTCCTAAGGAAGGAGATTCCACCACCTCCCTAAGTAACCCATTCCAGTGCTTCACCACCCTCCTCGTGAAAGAACCTTCTCCATGCTTGGCACCAGCAGGGTGTGCATCGAGAGCAGAGGAGAGACTGCCAGTGCCACAATGGTCCCTGGTTGTTGGGAAGAGCAATTGTAGGGAAAATCCTTCTCTATCCTTGAACCCTTGCACTGGAGCATGCTCACTTGCTCTGTTGGAGATGGGGCACGCACAGTCCAATTAGCATATAGGAGCGGTGAGAGGATAGAGCATGCTCAGTGTAGATGTATTCTTCAATGAATTTATCCACCAAACTCTAACAAGCGTCTACTGAGTGTATGGAAACAGTAACTTGGCCACATTGGACAGATTTTCACAGGGAGGGTAAAAGGCACATGTCTGATACCAGGGTGACCCCCTGCCAAATTTTGGTCCTTGGTCCAAAGCATGACGGTGCTAGAGGTTCTCATAGAAATGTTTTTTTATTATTATTATTATTTTTAAATCTTACAACGGATGCATTTTCCTCTAACTCTTGTCCCCTGAAATGGCTGAACTGCTTTTAGTAAAGCTTTCCCTCCAGAAATTCAGCTCCGGAGGCAGATGCCCAACCTGGAAAATTTCAGTCTGAATAGTTAAAATTTGGCAAAGTGATGCACAACTGAAAACAGGGTCTAATCATGGAAAATGTTAGGCAACCTTCAATATAGTCATTGCTACTTATGCCACTTATATCACCCCAGAAACTTCCTGCATCGTGGTGTTCACATGAATTGTATTGATCTGTGCGTAAATATATATAAATAGGTTCTATTATACTGTAATTATGCAGTATTGTCCACATACTATGTAAATTGATCACACACGGTATCCGGAGACCAGAACATAGGACCTGGGGTCTGTAACCTCAGTGCAAGCACTGTCCAGGCCAGTAAGAATAACTTCCCATTGGCATTCAGACCCTGTGCTGTAAAGACCAAACCCAGCTACCTTTGGTTTGATGACTTCATGGTTTGTCGGAGAAGGGAACTTTTAATGAGCTTGTAGCCACCTATTTGCGGGACACAGCTGCTACACCAGCTGTGTTCTGGGACTGGTTACTATAACCTCTGCCTGCCTTCCTCCCTTCTGCGAAATGGGGTAACAATAATGTAGTGTTAGGCATTAAATGTACTGAGCCACATCCTCCTTCTCCCCGTAAGTCCCCGTGAACAGGTAAGACAACAGTTGTCCCTACTTATCTGAGCTGCCCAAATTGGCTTATTATGGCTATCAGAAGACCACTTAGAGTCAGTCACCCTTGCCACTGCCTGGCTCAGAATTGCTTCCCAGCAGGAAGCCTCTGCCAGCAAAAGTACAGCGCTCTCCATTACACTTCACTCACCTCATTTCTCCTGCGTCTTGGGTGACAGCCACGCTGCCTTTGAGGTTAATTGTGACAAAACCCAACTGAAGGGAAAATCTGAAGAGTGGGGTTTTTATTTTTCAAACATGCCCTGAGGAAAGGTCCTCAGAATGTCCCATCTCTTGTTTGCTTTGGCCTCTGATGTCCTGCTCTCTGGGACTTTATCCCAAGTCCTCCACTGAGGGCCAACTTTGCTATAATTTGGCAAGAACTATTTTGTTTAGTGCCATTATACTAGTTTATCTTTTCTGAGCCATCATTTCATTCAGTAGGAGAGCCCCTTCCTGCGCAGTTCTGTTAGGGCTGCAAAATGGGGCTGGAGTTTGGAACAGCCTTTCATTTAATCTGTAGTCATCCCTTGACCCCAGTCAGGTCAGAGCTCCGTTGCGCTAGGTGCTATACAAAGACAGAAAATGACAGTCTCTTCTCCAGAGAGCTTACAGTCAAAATGACAAGTCGTGGCAGGTGGATGAGATGAACAAGTGGACTGGGGCTGAAAAAGCAGGGTGACAAAAATAATACTATGCGACTTACCACGAAATGTCTGGTGCGTCCAGGGAGGGTGGAAATATCACACAACGGCATATCTGGCAACATTTTTGCCTTCTGATTCCCAGTCCTGGTCAGAACTAAAGCAAGCACAAGGAGATGTTAAATGTTTGCTGATCTCAGACGTAGTGGCCGCCATTCAAAAAGTCCTCATTTCCCAATAGTTACCACCAGGGGCGCTGGAACAACTTTTTTAATGGGGGTGCTGAGACCATTGAACCAGACTGTAAACCCTGTATATGATGGAAACCTTTTCAAGCCAGGGGATACGGCAGCACGCCCAGCACCCCTCGTTCCAGCACCTCTAGTTACCCCCAAGTGTTACCTGAGATGTCCGTGGTGTTCCCCTACATTTAGAAGAGAATTTTGACTTTTTAATGGCAATCTTTGTACGCTGAGTTCAAGTTCTGGGTGAAGAACTTGGGATAGTTCAGTCACCCTTCTTTTATAACCCAGCATTCTTTCCTCCATGGCTCTTTTGCCTCATATAGAAACATGGGGCCAGTGAATCTGCAGTATCAGATCAGGCCATTGGTCCTGTCAGATCACCAGTGTCCAATAACTGATGCTTCAGTGATAATGAGAAGCCCTCTCTAGGCTAAGTTGGGCTTTGGTCTGGTAGTTAATGGACTAGGACTCAGGAGATGTGGGTTCAGGTTCTCATCTCTGCCACAGACTTCCCCATGGTACTTTGGTCAAGTCACTTAGTCTCTCTGCCTCAGTTCCTGTCGGTGAAATGGGGATATTAATGCATCCTTTCTCCCAGTTTTTGTCTGTTTTTGACTATTTAATACAGTAAGTCTGTGGTGTTAGGAACTGTATGGATGGATATGCAGTGCTCCAATGGGACCCTGATCTCAGTTGGAGCCTCTTTGCTCTACAGTGGTAAAAATGGGTTGGCTAGTTGTACTGTGCTCCGAGTGACCTTCCACCCTGCCTGCCTTTTCAGTGCTGAGTTAACGCCCTCTTCCTTGCTCTGCTAGTGCTCCTGATTATACCAGTCCTTGGCCCTAAACTCAGCTCTATCAGTACACCCCAGCACTGCTCCTACCCTGTAACTTTTTGCCTCTGCCAATGCATCTCAGTCACTAACTCCACTGTGTGTCTGGGGTACTCAGGGAGCAGGCATATCCTGGGTGCTGAGTGGGAAGGCGGTTTAATGAACAAAATGGGATTCAATCAGGAGATCCCCAAGTGCATCTTCAGTTCTGACCTGGGCCAGTATGCTCTGGCCTCACCTTCTCCGCTTTCTGAATCCACAGTGAAACCCCAGACCTGGAAGACAGCACAGGCTCCCCTGATTTTGTTGCACGCAGTTTTCCTCACTCTAGATATATGGCCCGAGGCTACCACTGCTTGTGGGGTTTCTCCGGTAGCTCAGGCAGTAGGGGCTTGTTTCACTTAGTACACGATTTGAGTTCCCCTTGTGGCTGCATGGGGCGGAATAGCCGATGACCACAAAGTCCCTGTGCTTATGGACTTATTTACTTAGTTACAAACATACTTGGTTTCTCTCTGCCAGGATTTCAGGCAGGCAGCTGAAATATGGTTTGTGTGTTATGGGGTTTGGCACACTCGCTAATTACACGAGTATAGACTGCTGCTAGAGACTCGTGACTTCCTGATCTTACTAAAATTACAAAGGGGGAAAACATCCGCCCACCGGCACTAGACAGCAACGGCAACCTTGTCTATCAGTCTGAGCCAGCATGAAAAGAGCTGCTTGCTAAGTCATGGAGGGGCTGGAGGTTTTCGGAGTCAGAGTCTCCTGTTCTGCTTTCTTGCCATTGCTGGGAGACCAGTGGTGTCTAGGAAGCGCAGTTCAGTGCTCCGAAAGACTAAGGTGCTCGGTTTGGCTGCTTATCTGCACCTCTTTGGCTGGGATAGAAATCCTGTGAAAGTCCATGTGGGGCCTGCTGCCGGGCACTAAAAGTTCCTAGCATGCTTGATCTGGTTTCAAAGTGGTGTAGATCAGAGTCCTCTAGAGAACTTTTAGTGCGTGGCAGCATGGTCAACAAGGACAGTTAGTGCGCGGCAGGGATAGTGCAAGATAGATTTGCACGCCACCTTGCTGCAAACTAACTGTTCCTATAGACTGGCCCTTAGACTGTCATTTCTTAGAGGTAGGGATTATGGTGATCTGCTTGTACAAGGTCCCCATCTTGGCATGACCATAATATACCTATTAATCTCTCTCCTTCCTGCCTTCCCACTGAGGATCTCTAAGAACCATGTGGTCACTAACTAGTGAAGCCTCACTACAGCCTTATGAGGTACTGCAGACAACTATATCACCATTTTATGGAAGGGAGATCCAGAGATGGGAGGTGACTTGCCCAATGGCTCATAAAGAGTCGGTGGCAGAGCCTGGAGTAGAATCCAGCTTGCTGCTCTGTCCTCTAACCACCATGCTGCTGCTCATCTTTGCAGCTGATCTTGTTTCCAAAAAGGTACCTTCCAAAAGGTACTGAGAACAAATCACCAAGGTAGTCAACGTTTTAATCACCACCAACCCAGGCGGGATTCGAACTAGAAACCTGCTCAGGTGGTGCAAGGCTATTCTGTCTATTTTAAGTACTTGTGCAGCCCAGATTAGTGTGATATCTGAGCACCTGACAGTCTTCAATGCATTTATCCTGCCAACATCTCTGCGAGGTAAGGAAGTGAGGTACAGCAGAGTGACTTGCCCAAGGTCATAGAGGAAGTATGTAGCAGAGCAAGGAATTGAACCTAGGTCTTCCCAGTTGTGGGTTAGTGCCTGAACCAGTAGACCAGTGGTTCTCAACCTATTTATCGTTGTGGGTCACAGTGTGTTACCCGGGCTTCAGGTTGAGAATCACTGTGCCCCCGCCCCTGGTCCCAGATCCCTATGCCCAGCACCCGCCCTTGCCCAGAGACCCCTCCACAGAGTGGGGCCAGGAGCAGACTCCACTGCAGGGCTGGGCGGCAGGGCAGCCCTGGACCCTCTGTGTAGCAAGGCAGCGCAGCCCCGGCATCCTGGACTGAGAAGGGAAGGGCAGCCCATGTGGCCCTGGATCCCAGCCACGCGGGCCCTGCAGGCTTCAGCACACAGCTGGGCCGCAACTGCCTGCTAATTGGGCTGCACGAGATGAGAACTGCAGCACTAGACCATCCTTCTCTGGTCACCATTGTTTCCATTCTTACTGGTAGGACACCATAGGTATTGCGGTTGCTTGGCTGTAGTCTTTGTGGAGCACACTCCCTCAGGGTCGCAAGGCCACGCCAAACCTGACAACTACCCCTTCTAAGCGCGAAGTGCACTGCTTTGATCTGCCTTCGCTGATAGAAACCCAGAGCGCACCATTCATAAATGAAAAAGGCAAATAAAGTCTGCATACAATGTTCCCCCTTTGGAGAAAGAAAACACACATGACTGACGATAATTGCATCACTCAGTGATGAACTCTGGGGTGGGCTCAGATACTGAGATGATGGGCACCATGCAAGAACCCAAACGGAATAGCCTTTGAGATCCATGAACGCCATAGTGCATACCTGGTGCTTTAACTGCCTTGGGAGTAACCCACTGCAGGAGTTAAGCTCTCTATTTCGGACAAGCTGCAGGTTTTCCGGGGTGTGTTTTTTGCCACAGGCTCAAGAGAAAAGTTGCTGTAAAGTGGGATCTCCTCAAAGAGAGAGCGGCCTTCAGTTTCCATCAGACAACAAACAGCCTGCAAGTTCAGGGAGAAAGGATTTAGCTGAAGTTAGAAGCCGGTCTTTGTTGCGGAAGTGTTGACAATGTCCTTGTATGAGTTCTCGCTCTGTGCAAGGTTCCAAAGAAAAGCCTCTGTCCATGGTAATCAGGGTTTATTAAAAGAAGCCAGGAAAATGTTTAGCGGAGATTAAAGGGATTGTGTAGCTGCACTTGGTGCTGAATTGCTTCACAGCGACTCTGTTGCTGGGAGCCTGCCTAGTCAGCATACGTGTCCGGCCTCCTGTGTCCCGGGAAATGAATAGCTGTGCATGAGTGGAGCAAAAGTAAACAGTGGAATGCACTGCCAGATTAGTGCTGGGCTTCATTAACGGCTAAGCCCATACGGCAGGCGTCTCCTAGCAGAACTGGGCACAGGCTTGAGGAGAACGCTCTGGAGAACTCTGGTCAGATTCTGTGTCGCTCCCCGAGACCTGACTGTCTCTCTAATCTGAGCCTAGTTTGGGGGCTGGAATCGTTGGAAGAGAAGCCCCTAACTCCTATGTTTGGGGGATGGTGTCTCATACCCTAGGGTCAAACCTGTCCTTTGGCTTTGGCACCTCACTGATCCAGAACCCAAAGGGGTCTGTCTTGGCCCAGTGCCAGGGCCGGCTCTAGGCACCAGCATAGGAAGCACACGCTTGGGGTGGCACATTGAAGGGGCGGCATTCTGGCCATTCTTGGGGTGGCACATTCCAGCCGCCCTTTTTTTTGGCTTCATCATTGCATTCTTGGTGCTTGGGGCGGCGAAAAAGCTAGAGCCGGCCCTGCCCAGTGCAGCTGGTATATCATCAGTGATTGTTCTGGCAGAGGATCAGCCCCCAAGGGGCCCAAATCTCGCAGCTGATCTTTCACAATTTCTGTGGTTGGATGGGACTCGAGTCGAGCTCCGTTGATCTCTGTTTTCCACCGGTTCATACCAGAAGCGGGAGTGTCTCAAGAAAGGAGGAATGTTTAATCTCCTGTGTTTAACCCCGGGGGACGATCCAGCTGTGGCGGGGAAGAGATTAGTGGCAGGGTTTACACTTGTGGTCAGGGGGAATCGGGGTCGGTCTCCAGCTCGGGCTGCTTTAGATCCAGGCCACTGCCACCGCTGGTGACGTGAGTTCAGTCTTTTGTGTGACCTTGGTGCGGCTGAATTGAATCCAGACCCAAATTCTCCCCCTGTTTTGGCTCGGCACTCACCCCACCCTGTGCGCTGCTCCAGATTCACATCCCCTCGCCCCCGCTGTGTACTCTCTGCTTTGGAATCCACCCTCTTCTTCCTTGGGCAAATAGGAGCTTGTTGCATTTTTCCCATTGAAACTTGCTGCGTTTTGAGGAGGAGAGTAACATGCCATGACGTCCGTGTCTTGTAGTTCGAATATCATGGGAGTTGCATATAGTCCCGCTGCACCTAAACTTTGCCCTCCCCCGGGGAAGTGCTGACCTTTTCCCAGACGCCATTTTGAGGCCCGGTGTGACCTCTGCTGTGGCGCAGCTCCCCTTTGTTGTGTAGAAAGGGAGGGTGATATCTTCCTCCCCTCCCTTCTCTGCCACCCCATGGAGCTCATAGCGGTTATGCAGGATCAGGACGATACGGGGCTGGGGTGTGTGGCAGAGGGGCTGGCTGCTCTGTCTGGTGGTTTCATCCAGGAAATACTGTGAGCTCTTAGTGCTGTGGGTTGCCTCATTAGGTCTCAGTGTCCCCTTTGCTCTGGTGTGGGTGGGACATGCTGAGATAGGTCTGTCTGGCAGAGCAGCATGTACAGGCAGCTGCCCCTGCACTAATTGGCTGCAGCCTCTGAGGGGATGCTGCCCAAGAGACTCTGCAAGAGGCCCCATGGAGAGTTTTCCATGGCAGAGGGCAATCCGCCCCGCCCCCATTGCTCCAGAATCCCGTGGCGGTGAAGAAGCGTAGTGAACTCAACTCCGATTTTCCACTGAGCCCAGTGCATGCTGGGACAGAGCTTTGGGGGATGCCCAGGCAGCGCAGATGTGATCAGACTCAATACTGCATGTCAGTGCCTGAGCTGAGGAGCACTCAGTAACTTCAGATACAGTGCCGGTAATTTGCATATTTTTTTCAATGTGGACTACAGGTCCCAGCATGCACTAATCTATCTTGACCATCAACCTGGCTCAAGATAGAGCATTGCATGCTGGGACATGAAGTCTCCACACTTAGTCAAATCCTTAAGTGCAGGCTGCACTGTTGATCTCTGTGCACAAGGCTGACTTGGGCTTTGGGTTTTTTTGGTTTTTGTTTTTCCCGGTAAGCAAACAGATCAGCGGTTTCTCAAACTTCACTGCACCGCAGCCCCGTTCTGACAAGAAAAATTACTACATGACCCCAGAAGGGAGGACCAAAGCTTGAGCCTGCCTGTGCCCCACTGCCCTGGGTGGGGTGAGGGGGGCCAAGGCAAAGCTGAGGCCCAAGGGCTTAAGCCCCAGACAGGGGCCCTGTAACCTGAGTCCCGCGGCCTAGGGCTGGAGCCCTCTGGCTTCAGATTCAGCCCCAGGTGGTGGGGCTTGGGCTTCAGGCCCGGGTCCTAGCAACTCTAAGCCAGCCCTGGTGACCCCATTAAAATGGGGTCGGGACCCACTTTGGGGTCCCGACCTGCAGTTTGAGAACTGCTGGAATAGATCAAAGCCTGAATGCCAGATCTCATTTTCTGCTCCCTTCTTATCTTTTGTTTCCATGTTTATTTGTTTTCTAATCAGTCCCTTTCAGGCCCTGCGAAGTGACAGGCTGGGTATTCTTACTGCATTGTATTGTTTCTGGCTTCCCGGTGGCTGTAATTTCACCGTCCCTCGATGTGGGTGATAAACATTTTGAGATGCACAACTCTCTCTTTCTCTGTGGTGCCTCGTCTAAGATGTAGCAGGAACGCTGCCCACTCTCGGCTCAGTAAATAACTAATTACAGGCATCCATGTCTCTGCCCTATGCGGTGACAAACAGACTTTGTTGTTTTTTCAATAAACCCAAACAATGACTGTAGCATCCAGAGGCTCCAACAAAGATTGGGTCCCCATTGTGCTTGATGCTGTATGTATGCATGGTAACAGGCAGCCTGTATCCTGAAGAGCTAAGAGTCTAAGGCAGGGGTCTCAAACTCGAATCACTAGGAGGGCCACATGAGGACTAGTTCATTGGCCCGAGAGCCACATCACTGACATCACCCAAAAGCTGCCCCGGCCCTGCCCCCATTCCACCCCTTCCATGAGGCCCCGCCTCTTCCCACCCTTTCCCCACCCCCATTCCAACCCCTTCCCCAAATCGCCATCCCCACCCTGCCTCTTCTCTGCCTCCTTCCCTGAGCGTGCAGCTCCCTACTCCTCTCTTTCCCTACTGGAAAACTGTTTGGCGGCAGGAAGTGCCTGGAGGTAGGCAGAGGAGCAAGGACATGGTTTACTAGGGGGAGGAAGCTTGGCAGGCTTCAGGAAATAACTCTGGGGGAAGCACGGGGAGCTTGGCAGGTCACAGGAAATAACCCCACGGGGTGCATGTTTGAGGGGACGAGACAAAAGGTGGGAGGAGAAACAGAGAGGTGAAAGGATGTTCCCAAGGTCATGCAGCAGCTCAGTGGCAGAGTCAGGGATAGAACCTATGTCTCCTGAGTGCTTTCAGCCATGGTGTCCCTGTGCCTAGTACTCCCTCTGTCTCAGCACAGCAGGAGATCGCCCTTGTCAGCACTCCTTTCTTTTATGAAGCTCTCAAATCACTAGGCCTTGCTTGCCCCTCTAAGCAAACCTCTAAGGCAGAACCTCCCCCAGGACAGTCTGCCAGTGTATTTTCTCTCCCCATCTGTTTAGATGATGAACACCTTGGGCCAGGGGCTTTGTTCAGTGATTGGCAGGGCGGACACTTATCAGGCTTCTCTCTGTATGCGAAGACTTTCCCCCATGAGGCTCGCTGTTTTGAAGTGCGCATTATACTCTGTAACAAGTATTTGTGGCATCTGAAGTTCAAGCTGGGTTCTTTCTGGCTTATGCCCCCAAATTTCCACAGGCTGGCATGTGTTCTCCATAACCCCTGTGTAGCCAAGTTGTTTTCAGTCGGCTTGCCTAGCTGCTGCCATGGGGTGAATTTTCTTTTGCATTTGGACCTTAGCTCCCTGACCCAGCAATGAGCTCTGTGTAGATAGACCTCACTGCAGGATTGGGGCCTTGGTTAACAGTGTGATGCTTAACAGATGAGTCACCATAGAACCTGTCACCTTATCCTGTAACTGTGCTGACTTTGCAGGGCTGAAAGAGGGGGGAGAAGTAATAAAAAATTCTCTTAAAAGAACCTTGTTTCCTTATGTATGTCTAGTGCTCCAATCCCCCCAGTGCCGAGGCAGCCATTAGAAACACCGCTCGTAATTCACAAGTGACATGAACTAGTTTTCGGGGGCACCATGTGACATTTCAAAACACCGGGTCCAGCTTTCTCCTTTGAAAGAGTCCACCCTTGAGACAGGAGCTGAAGAGGAATCGCTGCACAGGGACAACTCATCCCATCACCACTCTATCCATCATAATAAAGATTATTAAAAGCCCTGCTTACAGTCCTGCGTGACTAGCCAGCTGCAGAGAGCAATGTTGAGAGAGAGGGAGGCTCTTGAACTTTGTTGTGTAAACTTGATTTTAAAAATATTTGTGGGACCAGAAGTAAACATGCCTCAAGTGAACTCAGCATGACCTCTGCCCAGCATGTGTCAAATGCAGCAGCTGGGAAATTAAATCTGGGGAGCAAGGGAGGGGAGAAATGCAACTGTCCTGAACTCCTGGCCATTGTGAGATTTTTGCATAGACCCACAGTGTGTAAATACTCTGAAAAGTGACTGTGTGGTGCCAGGTTTATTCCTTCCGCGAGGCTTCCTGGTCAGCTCTGATCAGCTTACAAGTCACAAGAAGACGGGCTAGACCCTCAGCTGATGTAAATCTTTGTAGCTCCATTGACATTAGTGGAGTCACACTAGGTGTGGATCTAGTGTGTCTGATTGCCTGAGCCGCATCTTCAACTCGCTGGGATCTGAAAATCCTGCCGTGTCCATCTTGCCACGTGCAATCCTTAGCAGAGCTCACCACTCCATGTTTCACAATTTAACACCATTTTATATCCGAGGAATGACTCAGAGTGAGTAGGGGTGACAGAGCCTTGCCCTTTGAGATGGGTTCAAAAGGAGTTTTGCCTCTGCTCCTTATACAGAGAGAAGGGGCATTTTGTGGAAGTCCGACCCAGGCTTTGGGCAGCCTAATGTTCAGGGGTGTGCGGTTTGTGACTGTCTTTGATTTGGAGCCTGCTCTAATGGTTGCCTGTCAGAAGGCTTTTGCACTCAGCACTTAGTTGAAAGTTCTGCATGTGATGCAGGAGCCAGAATGGAATCCAGCTCGGTCTCCAGTAGCTGTATGAGCTCTGCAGGACTCAAAGGAGCTGAACTGGCTTTTGTTAAATAAGCAGCGCTGAAGAGAAGGAGGTGCAGTTTCACAGGTCCTGGCTACCATACAAATGCAGCTATGCCAGGGGGACCAGTAACAATGGAGCTGTCTCCAAACATGGCTAAAGCAGGGTTCTGTCTCCGGGCAAAGAGGGGAACTTAGCTGTGTGTTTAAAGAGACAGCTGTCATTTGGCATCGGTTTTAAACCTACGCAGTTAAAGCATCATCATTCAGTGTTTACAGTGATGAGGGACAATGGTCTTGGGAATCCCCTTTATGTGCATAGTGTAGACAGGCTAGAAGGACACGGAGTGCCAGTATATGTGTCATCTTGGGTGCACTATAAACTGCAGCTCAAAGCGGCGAAACGGAAAGGGCTGGGTTCCCACTGGGGCGAAACAGAAAACAGTTTTCTTTCATGAAAGATTTCAAGGTTTCAAAATTTTAGTTTCAGTCTGATGCAGAAAACAAGTTCCTGCCCTATCTGATTTGGAGCAGGGACCTAAATTTGGGTGTCCCATGTCCTAGGTCAGGGCTCAAACCACCAGGCTATAGAGTCAGTGTCTCTTTCTGGTTCTCTCTTCTCTGGTCCTATGAATATTTAATTTATACAAAGTGGAACAGCTCCAGGACAAGAGAGAGGGAGGGACATTGATTCTATTAGTTACCTCTAGGTAAGAGGTGACTCTATCAGAGGGAAAGGGCAGTTAAGGCACCGAGCTTGGCTTCAGGAGATCTGGGTTTAATTCCTATCTTTGCCACCCATTCCTTGTGCAAGTCACTGAATCTCTCTTTTACCCGAGTCTCCCATCTGTAAAAAGGGGATCATAATTCATTCTGTCTTGTCTGTCTGGATTGTAAACTCAGGTACAGGAACTATATGCCTATATAGTGCCTAGCACAATGGGACCCCCGTCAAAGCCAGGGCTTCGTATTGCAAATCCTGGTCAGTTTCTATGGCCATTGGCCATTTATATTATGCTTGCTTCCAATGCATTTCTCTATCGTGTTATGGTGTATGTGTGGCTGGTTATTAATCTGGCATGAGATTTCTGCCCGTCTTTTTTTTCCAGGAGGGTTCCTTTGTGCGGGTTTTATACAGCGAGATCAGAGATGAGAAAGGGAGAATTAGCAATTAAATATGCTCTGAGGATGGCATGGTTTTGAAGGGGGAAGCGGGAGAAATACTCCATAGTAATATACTTTTGTTTTCCTCTCCCTTTGCTTGTAGGACAAAATCCGCTAAGGGACTTTGAAAACGCCTGCCGCTCCACATCCTCACTCCCTTGGGAATACAAAACTTTCTAACCATGTCGGCAGCCATGTGGAAATGGACTTGCCTGATTTCCCACCTGCTCCTATCTACCATGATGTCATCCCTCGCTAGGCAACCGCCGCCTCATCCAAAGAGGCCCTTTGTCACTTTCCCCGGAGAGCAGGCAGAAGGGACTTTTAACCACTTGGTGGTTGATGAAAGAACTGGGCACATTTATTTGGGGGCTGTCAACAGGATCTACAAACTCTCCAATGACCTAAAAGTCCTGGTGACCCACCAGACTGGTCCCGATGAAGATAACCCAAAGTGTTATCCGCCCAGGATAGTTCAGACTTGCAACGAACCCTTGACTCTCACTAACAATATCAACAAGATGCTCCTGATAGACTACAAGGAGAACAGGTTGATTGCCTGTGGGAGCCTTTATCAGGGGATCTGCAAGCTGTTGAGGCTGGAGGACCTCTTCAAGCTGGGAGAGCCCTTCCATAAGAAGGAGCATTATCTCTCTGGGGTAAATGAGAGCGGCTCTGTTTTTGGAGTCATTGTGTCTTACAGCAACATGGATGACAAACTGTTCATCGCCACAGCCGTGGACGGCAAGCCCGAGTACTTCCCCACCATCTCCAGCAGGAAGCTCACCAAGAACTCTGAGGCGGACGGGATGTTCGCTTACGTCTTTCATGATGAGTTCGTGGCCTCCATGATCAAGATCCCCTCGGACACGTTCACCATCATCCCCGACTTCGACATCTACTACATCTACGGCTTCAGCAGCGGCAACTTCGTCTACTTTCTGACCCTGCAGCCCGAGATGATCTCCCCGCCTGGCTCCACCACCAAGGAGCAGGTCTACACCTCTAAGCTGGTCCGGCTTTGCAAGGAGGACAGAGCCTTCAACTCCTATGTTGAGGTGCCCGTTGGCTGCGAGAAGAATGGAGTGGAGTACCGGCTCCTCCAAGCAGCCTATTTATCCAAGGCAGGTGCCATCTTGGCCAGGTCCTTGGGTGTCAGCCCAGATGACGATATCCTCTTCACAGTCTTCTCCAAGGGACAGAAGAGGAAAATGAAGTCCTTGGATGAGTCTGCTCTGTGCATCTTCATCCTGAAAAAGATCAACGACCGCATCAAGGAAAGGCTTCAGTCCTGCTACAGGGGAGAGGGGACCTTAGATCTGGCCTGGCTCAAAGTCAAGGACATTCCCTGTAGCAGCGCGGTAAGTCATGTGTTTAATCAGTCACGCTGAGCTACTTCAAGTGGCTGTTTTGTACCAAGACAGTGTGGCCTACTGAGTAGACCAGAGAACTAGGAGCTGGGGCTTCTGGATTCCATGTCAGGCTCTGCTACCAACTCACCGTGTCACCTCTTTGTGCCTCAGTTTCCCCATGTGTGAATTGGGGAGCATAATGCTTTCTTACCTCACAGGAGTGTTGTGATTGGTAAAGAATTAGTGTAAGGTGCTTTGAGATATTCTGAGGCAATCAGCCTATTTACTTAGTTATTATTCCACAATATAATTAATTAGGGATGAAATTCCACCTCTATCCAGAAGCCCAGCACAAGTCCTATGCACTACTGAACCCCTGATCCCTTAAGAGGGCACCTCTGCCTATGGGTGGAATTTTACCCCAACAATCTTAATTTGAGACAGAGTCTAACCTAATTCGCATGGTGAGATTTGCGAAGATATGGCTTGATTTTTTTAGGGGTCTGGAACATGGGCCATTAACTCACTGAAGTCCCCAATTCCCCATGCAGAGCCAGTTCTGCAATGTCTGTGCACCAAAAAATAATAAGGGAATAGCTTGAAGATCAGAGCTAAATACTACAAGATTCGAGAGAAAGATTTGGGGGGCCGGGAGGAGAGGGCCGAGGTGCTTGGGCTTATTCTGCAAATAAGCCAAAGCATCCTTGTGTTGCCTGATTGCGTAGGCTACACTTGTTGGGATCTGTCTCAGCCCCGGTGGTGTAGTGTGCAGCCTTTGATATGCTGTCCTGAAATCAGCGGTGCAGTGTGCACTGCATCTGAGCTGCACATAACAGAGCGCTTTGGTTTTTCCGTCTTAATTAGCTCCATCAAGTGAAAGGCAAGTTCAAGTGTGAGCACAGGGAGAATGGAAGACAGAGTGTGCTCCCACTGCCTCTCAACTGAATGGCAGAGCTGGAACATTTGTGCCTAGGCTTGCGTGGCGAGCCCTGGCACCTCCCGGCATGGCAGTTCGTAGCCCTGGCACCTCTGGGCTTGTTGTATCAGTTATGAAAGTAAAAACATGGCTTGAGCCCTTGCACCTAATTGCTTGAGCTCCGGCGCCTCTGTCATTACAAAGTAAGCCCTGTGGAACACCCCCCAATCAGATGTCATTCTTGGAACGCTCCCTCTTTGATTCACATGGTGCCCCCTCCGCTTTCACCCGGGGACTCCCCGTTTGGCTCAAAGACAGAGACGTTTAGTCTGACTTCGGTTCTGTGGGTGATTTCCCTGTATGCGAAGGCCACTGGCAGCGTAAAGGTGCCTGAAAGTGGGCAAAAATTCCATCTCTGCTCCTGGTAGAAACAGGCCTAGTCTGGCTGACAGGGTGGGCAGTGAGAAGCTCTTGGAATGCTACAGCGAGCCTGAACAAGGTGAGGAGGAGCTGGTTGGGCTTTTAAGAGCTGTGGTCAGGCATAGGTATTGATTTTTGTGCTCTCCTGTAGTAAACAAAGAGTTAATTCCTAAACCCCCACAGCAATAGCCCCCCACTCTGTAGAGACCTTGCCCTGAGCTGGAGCGCAGGGTATGGCTACTCCAGTCCCATGTTTTTCTAATAAGGCAGCAAGCAGTTAACAGAAAATCCGAGTCCGTGCCCCACTCCGACCCCCCGCTTTGTGACTACTTCCGTTTTCTTCCCTGTGCAACGTTTGTTCACGGCCGCGACCCAGTTCGTGGAGTCTTATCGGTGAGCCGGCCCGGCACGCGGCACGAATGGACGGCAGCACGCACTCAAATAATGACCGAGGAGACGGGGAGGAGTGGGCCACCCTTGGCTGCTCAAGCCAGTCAGAGCGCCCTGCCGCTGAGCCAGGGCGGCAGCTGTGACTGTTGGCATCCAGCGAAATGAGCTGTTGAGTTGGAGACTCAGCCGAGCTGTGCGCACCGAGCCTCATGCTCATCTCTGGGGCAGGAGAGGCTGGGTTTGAGTCTGGCTCCAGCTAATGGCTCTCAGGCTGGCCTGGCTCGCAGAGTGAACTGGAGGCAAAGATCCAGGTGCCACTGCTTACAAAATCTGTGTGTGTGTGTGTGTGTGAGAGAGAGAGAGAGAGAGAGAATGTAACGGAGAGTAAAACGGGGAGTAAATTAACCAAGAACCGGAGGTGTTCTGGAAGATGACTGGAAGATAGTGCACGTTCCTTCCCTTTTAAGGGCAGAAGACAGTTGTTACTAATCTGCAGCATCAATCGGGGAAAGTTGGTCATTTTTTATGACTACTCAGTGGCTTTTCAAACAGGTATTAAACACTTGGGTGATGAATGGCTCCAGGTAAAGCTGCAGCGTCCCCCTATTCGGTCAGCACGGTGTACATATGAGATAAGAAGAGCTTATGTTTGAATAATACATTTGATCCCACAATGCTCAGCAATCACCGATCACTATCTGTAACCCACTCCGCTAACCCTCCTTTGCCCTACGACTGGAGGTGTGTTCATTGCCCCCTTCACCTTGAGCGGTCTCTTTGGGAAATGTATCCACTCCTGATCGGTTACGCTCTTGTGCTGAGCGATGACATTTTGAGTCTCCTTCACAGAGCTGAAGAAGAGCTCTGGGTAGCCCCAAAGCTTGTCTCTTTCACCAGCATAAATGGGTTCAATAAAAGATATTCCCCTCCCCAATCTCATCTCTTTTTTGGAAATGTTTCATTCTTCGCAAGTTTTGTCACTTTTTAAATACAAATGTTGATTGAAATGATTGCTGAAATTTTCCATTTGTAGCAGAGTTGGGAAGGAGGCTGGAGATCCTATCATTCAGAAGCTGTTTCGATAACAATTTTTTGGGGTGGGGGGAAATGCATTTTTTTAAAACACCACAAGTCAGTTTGCTTTTTAAACTGTGTGACATGGAAACAAACTTTGACCTTTCAAAAAGTTTCCTGAAATTTAATTATATACCTATAGAGGTGGGGAGGGGGTGGGGGGAAGAGAGCGAGAGAGACCAGCTCTGCTAAGCAGGAGTTTAGGACAGGAAGTGAAGAAGAATCTCTTTTTCTCTGATAGAAATTATAGGAGGCATGCAAGTCTGTGGCTATAACTGCTAACGTTCAGATAACCCAAAATAATAATGGGCAGATAGTGAATGTTTGATCCAGAAATGGCCGAAGCACCCTAAAAATGTGGAGGGGCCCACGGAGTCTAAACAATGCCCCCCTCCCTGCACAGCCCCTTCTCCCCAAGACCCCACCCTCACACTGCTTCCCCCCACCCTTGCACTGCCTCTTCCCCTGAGGGCCCCTCCCACGTCGCATCTCCCTCCCACCCCAAGACCCTGCACCCGCTCGCTCCTCTCCACCCCATCCCCCTGTGGCTTGCCCTTACAGCTGGTAGAAAGCGGGAGGTGGGTATAGCCATTCTGCTTTTACAAGCAGGGTGACCTATGGCCAGAAGCCCCCCTGGTTTGGGCGTAATGGATTTCCACAGGTTTCAGGTGTGTTATTTCTCTCTCCATCCCCGGTCCATATAGAACCCCCATGGCTGACGTATATGAGTGCCTCCAATCTTTAAAAGCATTTATCCTGCCAAGTCCCCAGTGCTATTTATCCCCATTGTACAGATGGGCACTGAGGCACCGAGAGACTAAGTGACTTGCCCAAAGTCACATAAGAAGCCTGCGGTAGAGGAGAGAATTTAACCCAGGAACCTTCAGTCCCAGACTTATGCCCTAACCACTGGACTATCCTTCGCAAGACTTAAAAGCCAGGTGCCTTCGCCCACCTGGGAAATGCAGGCACTTCGGGCTACTTGGTGGTGTTGCTTTTATCTATATTAAAAATCCTTGACTTCTTTTAGGGGATGCCCTTCGGGATCCTTTTCACCTGCCTGTTTGTTTGTCGTTCCTTCTGTCCCACTGGCTGAAACCCGTTAACATTATTGATCCCAAGGATCAATTCTGGAGCGGGGGAGGGGAAGGAAGGGAAGTCCTCTAGGGAGCCTCCTCCAACAACTCCTGGGGCAGCCTCCCCGAAGAGAGGATACTTCCCAGAGCAATGTGCTAGCTGGAGTCCACTCTCCATTCTGCAGTACATCTTCAGGGCCCAGAGGAGCCTTCTATGGCCCATTGGTGCTGGGAAAAGCCAGGTGGTCTGCTATCCTGAAACACCAGAGCTGGGTGGGGTATCTCCCCGAAGATAGCACTGGTGTGTCATAGCGCTTGCTTTGGAGATGCCAGGGGACGGGAGCAGGTGATCTGACGGGGTGTTGAAACCCAGCCATGGTGTCTCGGGTGGTGATAGGGAAGGCTTTCTCCACTGACCCTCGCTGTTCTGGAGAGCGAAGGACTAAGCTCAGCCTGACAGCCAGGTCTTTTCATCTGTCTGATTGGATTCTTGTTTTTCACAAGCGCCCGCTTGATGAACTGCAGCATAACAAAGCCAAGTGCCTTAAATGAAAAGGTGTCACCTTAGCTACTGCCGCCGGGATACTCTAGTGAAATATCTGTCCAAGATAATCAAGCCCCAGCCCCCGGCCACCACCTGACTGCTGCCTTTTGTGTGTATTTTCGTTGTCTTTTGGCAGGAAATGGAGTTTGACTGTCTAAATTACTGTATTCAGTCTCTTCTAGTTTTTTGTGGCAGCCCTGTCGCTAGGAAAAAACCCTTTCTGAGCTCAGGCGCTCTCAAATGGTTGGGCAATAATTTCCCAACACCGTAGTGGGGCTTTGGGGGCATATCTTGGAGTGGGGGTTGACATTATTCCCTGATGAGCGGCTTGGCTAGGAGGGCAGCTAAAGAAGTGCTCAAATAACCTCTTACTTTGAGGGTAGGGATCAAAGTGTGAGTCCCAGGGTGGTAGAGTTGCCGAGTAGTTTCAGTAGTAGTCAGGACTCCTCGGTATATTCCCAACTCTCCCACTAACTTTTTTATGTGACCTTGGGCAAGTCACTTATCCTTGCTACATTGATGATGACAAGGCCGGAACATGCTGTGTAAGTGCAAAATGTTATAACATGATGACTGATAATGGACCACTATGCTGTGGGCGAGAACCAAAACTGCTTAATGATGTGTCATAGACCCTTTATGACTAGCAGCTACAGGTAGACGCTCTTACAGCTCAAGCAGTAGAGGGTCTGTACTCATACTCATAACGCAAGAACTATGGGTCACCAAATTAGATTAACAGGCAGCTGGTTTAAAACAAACAAAAGGAAGTATTTCTTCACACAATGCACAGTCAACCTGTGGATCTCCTTGCCAGAGGATATTGTGAAGGCCAAGATTATAACACGGTTCTAAAAAGAAGTAGATAAGTTCATGGAGGATGGGTCCATCAATGGCTATTAGCCAGGATGGGAAGTGATAGTGTCCCTAGCCTCTGTTTGCCAGAAGCTGGGAATGGGCGGCAGGGGGTGGATCACTTGATGGTTACCTGTTCTGTTCATTCCCTCTGGGGCACCTGGCATTGGCCACTGTCAGAAGACAGGATACGGGGCTAGATGGACCTTTGGTCTGACCTAGTATGGCCGGTCTTATGTTCATAATACAGGAGCAATTGAGTTCCAGGCTTGCTGTTGTCCTGAAGATCCATGTGCCATGCAACTGTGATGAGCAAGTGGCTGTGGATGTTGGTGTGTTACTATTAATCTCCACTTCATTGCATTACTTATAGTTCTTACCCTTTTCAGTTTTCCTAAATCCACACAGATTACCAACAGGAGACTCTCAAGCAGGAGTAGAGAGATTATTTTACCCTTACATTTGGCACTGATGTGACCACTTTGATTAACTATATAAGACACTCCTGTTAGCCTGATTCCTTCTCTGCCAGCACAGCAGGTTGAAAGGTAACAGGCCCAGAACTAATACCTTGTGCATTACTCACACATTATTCATCCAGTTCACACTGGGCATGCTCAAAGGCTGAAGTCTGGTATTTGCATGGACATGGCCACTCTAACATGACATCACATTGCATAGTTTTTACTTGATAACTACCCTGTAAAGTGCTTTGAAATTCGTGGCTGAAAAGTGCTTTTATAAGACCGCACTGCAGCAAAGCAAGTATGCACCAACTTGTCAAAGCGTGTGCTTAAATGCATGGCTGAATCAGGGCCTAATATCCTAGACTTGTTATTTATGAGAGGTATCAAGTGTGATCCACAGCAGACAGTAGTCCTTGTTACAGAGAGTACAAGCTATGGTATCGCCAATAATAATCCTCCGCAGTTCAGTTTGGCTGCCTGTAACATTGCAAAACAAATATCCCTTGGAAGTAAATCCCTTCCAGTCGCCTCCTCTCCCCTTCCCTCCCCACAAAAATTTCTTTTAAAGAAAAAAATAAAATAAAATAAAGCTGCAGACCAGCCTCCTTTTAAAATATATTTACTTTAAAAATATGTGAGATTTCTGTCCCTTTAAATGGCTGGCTGCCATAACCCTGCGCTCTTGGCTTCTTGCTTGCTTGTTGACCCTGCTCACACAGAAAGTCCATTGACGGTGGAACGGGGCCCAAGGCTGCTGACTAGTGCTGTTGTGTCTGGGATGTTTCAGGCAGAGTCTCTTGGCTCCCTCCCCCACGCCGCCCCTACTCTGCAGCCTGCGCTTTGTGCTGCATTTGGCGCAATGCGCTCTCCGCCCCAGGAGCAGGGTCTCTTGCAGGTGCGCTAAGCAGCAGCCCTGCCCTGGCTGCCTGAGTGGAGAAGAGCTTTGCTGAGTTTGTCTCAGCCGCTGCAGGTTGCTCTTTGCCGTATGTCTTGCAACTGATGAGATTTGTTGTTCAGGAGCTGATTTTAGCTGCTTCGGCTGCCAGGAGCCCAGGGCACGTGGCCAGGCCTAAGGTTTTCTATGGGCTCCATATGATCGCCTTGCGCTGGTTTACATGCCAGGTGACCAGGCCTGACCTCGTGTTGCCACGCTGCGCTGTTGCCTTGCAAGTTTGCCGGTCCAAGGGGAGAGTTACGTAACCGCTTTTTAAAAAAAGCAGCAGAATCCACGAGTCCTACCAGAACCAGAAGCAAAGGCACCCGGGCTGTCCCCACAAGCCTGACGCTATTTAAAGCATCACTGGCCCCAGGCCCAGAGCCGCACAATATCCCTTCTGTTGAGGAAGGGGGTCATGGGTACATTTGAATTTAGCTTTGCCCTCTGGGCCTTGTCGTGCACTGACTTATGCCCCCTGTCACTTCCCTGACTCCAGTAGAGTTATGTAGGGTGTGAGTCAGGGCCGGATTTGGACTCTAATACTTAAAGAACTAGCTAGTGTGCTAAACTTCCGGCAATGGCCTTAAAAAAGCATTTACATCATGTTTCAATGCTCCTGGTGCGGCTATAAGATTGCAGCCAGCACAGGACTTCCTAGAAAGCAAATATCCCCAAAGCAGCACAGCGGCTCACTCATTGTTATTGCTGTTGAAGGAGAACCTTGAGGCCCTGCTGTACTTGGTAAGAGACTGTATCTATCCCAAAGAGTTTACACTGTAAATAGACCAATCAGAATCATTGGTCCCATTTTACAGATGGGGGACTGAGGCACAGAGAGGCTAAGTAACTTGCCCAGTGTCACAGAGGAAGCTTGTGGTACAGCTGGGAGTTGAACCCAGAGCTATGGAGTGTCTTAATCTAGTGCATGAGCCACACAGACTGGCTACCTCTCCCTTACTTAGACAAATGCCAAGAATAATCTGCAAGGCCGCGCTCTTTTTGCTAAAGAACGAGACTCTTGATATGTCAGCCTATGAGATGTAGCAACTCTGGATGACCCTTCAGCAGGCACATGCTCTATAACATACTGGCTTGTGTGTGAGTGACATCAAAGTCTATGGTTAGCCGCCCAGCCATCTAATCCCACCATCACCAGAAGTTTTCCTTTGGTTCCCGTGTTCGACAGCTGTGCTGTCTGGAGCTGAAAAACCAGGGTTCTAGTCCCAGCTCCTGCTGCATGTGTGCAATTTATATAACAGTGCCATCTGCACCACCCAGTTTCTTTCTCCTTTCACCAGCCTCCCCCCCCCGCTGTTTAAATCTAGGTAGTTAGTGAGTCTCTGATCTGTCTCCCACAGCAGTACTGATACAGTGGAGGTAGGTGTGTTAGTAATGCTTTAAAGATGGGAGAGGCTAGACAGACCATCTATAATATGGCTGTGTCCGTATACATCCCAAAAATGGTGGATCTGGTGAGAGAAACTGAGGCCTCTGTTATTTTAGTACAGTAGTGAAGTTGGCATGGCAGCTAGACCATGAGGGTGACATGGGAGCAGTAGGAGCAACGCCGCATTTTCCCTGTTTCAATGTCATTACTATGTCGCTGTCAGTGTTCCAAAATATAATAGGATTTGTTCAGCTGATTTATCCTGCACACAAGTGACATTATCCAGACGCACACTCGGGGATGGAGAGAAAGTGGGGGCGTCCGAGGGAGAGCAGAAGGGACTAATGAAATGTATTCCTATTAATGAGGGAATGACCCGTCACTTGCCAGTGGATCAGGGCCATTGGTCATGTGTCTCAGCCAGGAAACACAAGCCATGTAATCATTATGGCATGACTGCTTAAAATGAGCTGCCGTGGCTTCCCACAGTACAGTCCAGCTTTCCGATGCGGTAGGAGTTTGGGCTTAATGGCTTGAGTGAATTTATGCTGCACTGACTGGAACGCTCTGAGTGTCTCAAGTATGGATCTCTGGAGAGACAGAGGTAGTAAATGGCAGGTTTTTCCCCCACAGTTTAATGGTGGTTGGTTTTTTAAAGTGATAACTAGGGTTCTTTAAATTCATCTTCAGTTGGATGCTAAGGCCACAGAGAACTCAGTTCTTCCTGTCCCAAAAGCACAGTACTTGAACTAAAGGGAACTCGCTGTTACCTGTTAGAAATATAGGGCCTTTGACACACAGCTGAGCAGTTCTGCTTGTATCGGTTAAAAAGGCACGAGCATGTGCACTTTGTTCATAGCAGTCCTGAAGCTAACTTCCCAGCACTGTTGTGAGGCTTAATTTAATGTTTTTTAACAGCTCTGAGATCATTGGGTGAAGGTGTTTATATGAATGCAAAGCAGTGGTGTTGTTTCATTTATCTAGCCCGGTTGTCATGCACAGCACTTTGCAGCCCAAACGATCATTTTGTCTGTATAACAAAATAATAATTATCGTCATTTTTATTCAGTGGAGAATCTCTCCCGGTTCTGGCTCTGGGGGAGGCATCTGGGCTCAATCCTGACAGGTGCTGAGTGCTCGCATTTGCCATTTCCCGGAAGGGGAGTTGAAGGTGCTCAGCCGCTGTCAGGAAACACTCAGCCACTTGCCAGGCTTAACGCCTAGACTGCTGGTGTGTGTTTGCGACTAATCAATCCGAAATAAGCCATTGTAGGGGTCTTTCCCCACCCCCACCATGCATAACTGAAAATCTCATCCAAATAATGATCACATCACTGTTCATGTTGAATGAAAGAAAACATCTTACGCATATGTAGCTGCTTATGTCCTGAACTTACACCCTAAGTGCTGTGTGTAAGCCTTGCCAGGGAGACACTAGAAGGAGAGGGAAGAGAGAGAGAAACTGAGGCCATGTTGACACTGCCACTTATGTCAGCAAAACCTGTGTGGCTTAGGGATGTGAAAATAAACACACCCTGGAGTGACAAATTTTGCCAGCATATGTGGTAGTGTGCACAAGGCTATGTCGGCAGGAGAGCGTCTCCCGCTGACATAGCTATGGCCATTCATTGGGGATGATTTAATTATGCCGACAGGAGAGGTCTCTCCTGTCGGCATAGAGCGGCTGCCCAAGAGATCTTACAGCAGCGCAGCTGAATCAGTAGAGCTGTGTTGCTATAAGGTCTCGAATGTGGATACAACCTTAGATTCTAAATCCCTTTGGGTGGGGCTGGATTTTTTTTGTTCTGTGTTTGTACAGCGCCTAGCACAATGGAGCTCTGATCCGTGATATGGGGTCCCTAGGTGCTGCTACCTTAATATTATTATTTATATGAAGGTAGTAGTACTTAGGGGCCCGTGTCATGGACCAGACATTCTCTTCGATTCCCACGCATTCTATTCCATTCCATTCTGGTTCTTATACTGCCTGCATCACTGTAGTATCGGAGTGCCTTACAAGAGTGAATTATAGAGGAATCCTTTAATCTGTGATTGAAATGCAGCCTTGGGTGGAATGTAGCAGCTGTCTGTAACAGGGCTTTTCCCTCTTTGGAAAGCAGTTTCATGCTTATGCAGAGCAGTTTCTTTTGGCAAGAGACTTTTCTTCTCCCAGCATCACACTCTTGACTGCAGCAGCTCTAAAGGAAGTGAAGTGCCACCGTCTATCATGTGTGTGTGTGTGTGTGTGTGTGTGTATACATACACACGCACACAGCTCTGCTGCTGAGATATGTTCTTACAGGAGACCTGTTGTAGCTTACCTGATCAATACTTCACTTTTTAAAAGATGCCCAAATGCATATTTACTCAATAGACCTTAGTGGCTTCAAAGGTAATCTCTCTCCAGTCAATAATCTCTTTCAGGATGAAAACATTTCAGTGAACTTCAGAGCTCATGGAAAGTACTAGGCTGAGAGCCCTGGAAACCATTGTTCTCCACCACTACCTCAGCCATATGCTTCTCCAACCCTGAGCGGCAGGGGTTCCTTCAGGGTGCTGGGGTGGTAAATGGGGAATTCAGGTTCCTTGCACACTCAAGGTGTTTTTAGCTAGTCTTCAGATGCCACCTGGCCTTCTGGCTTGTGGGCAGAATTCCTGCCCACAAAGGAACTGTGGGCACGACTCTACATAGATGCATTCTGATGGCCTGACTTGCACCTGTGATGGGTAGCTTGATGTGTTACCATTCAAGACTTGGGCTTGCAAGGCCAGCCTCCTTTGTGCAGGGGCGCTGGAATAATGTGTAGAGTGGGGGTGCTGAGAGCCATTGAACCAAACTGTAAACCCTGTATATGACGGAAACCACCTCAAGTCAGGGAGTGCAGTGGCGCCCCTAGTTCCAGCACCTATGCTTTGCGGGTGCAAATTGTACCTGCCAAAGGAAGGCCTGGCCGCTGAAAAATTGGCCCCAGATCCTCGACCTGTCTGCTGATGCAATAATGATGTTTGGGTTTTGGAATGTGGATGCCTTGTCCACTAAGAAAACATCCTGGAGCCTCCGACTCAACCCCGCCTCTCTCCTCAGGCTCAGACCATGCAGCCAGTCGGCTTTCCCTGTGTCTGGCCAAGCTATTGGCATGGCTGAGAATCAGTTGACTGAGGCTCAGTAGTGATGCTGATTGGTAGGGGAAGCAGCTGGAGCCATCTGTGGGTGGTACATACTCAACATAGTGGGGTGACATCTGTCTGGCTCTTCAACTACTCCTTGACTTTTAATGGTGGCTGGAAGTAGTCTGTTCTCTCTGTTTAGCTGGAAGGTGACCATGCCTCTCTCTTTCTGTGGAAAGCACCAGTTATCCTGGCGTTTGTGACCTCCAGACGGGGCGATTGCAATGTGTTGCCCTAGAACACCATTCAGAAGCTTCAGCTGGTGCAGAACACAGCTGCTTGCTTCACTGTTAGCTTTGCAGCACCCGCTCCCAGTTCATTTCTGGAGTGGAACCATTACTATGGGACTCGTGATCAATCACACACCATGCACGAGAAAGAGGGAAGAGTCTGCAAACACTCCATAGGCTGAAAATTGTTCATCCAAATGCCTCCACAAATAGGCCACAAACATTGATTAGTCAGCAAATCAGGATGGGTCTGTGAGCGACTCTCAAATGATTATTTGCAACAAGTAATCAGCCCAGCTCTGTTAGCAGAAGGCCTGAAAACTAAAGGAAACCTGCTGGCCCCCGCAGGAAATGCAGCAGCCTCTTCAGGAAATAGCAGCTTTTACAATGTGCGGTACATGGGGTAGACTTGCACAAGCCATGTGCTGGGAGCACAGTGGTAACATAAATGCAGGTATGTGCAGCCTTAGGATTTTACAGTGCTCCGCAAGCTTGCCACCAATCCTTGAATTTACACTTAAACTACAGGCCTGGAAACCCAATGTTTGTTCAAGCCCTAGTCAATTGGAGTAACTCCCTTTCCCTTCCCCTCCCCTTCTTTGCTCCTGAATTACAGGTGAAAACCTCTTAGCATGGTGGGTGCAATTGCTTTGTAATTGGTAAAGTAACTGTAACTGCGCTGTCATTTGTATGTAGTGACATGTAATTGCACAGTAAGCATTGCTGCAGTTGCACGAGCGAAATGCAGTTTGTAATTAGAATGTAACGCCAAATGCTGGCTTCCCGTCCCACTTCCATTATATCATGGAGTTCCTTTGTCGAAGGGCGCTGATGGATTTGGGTGTCATTTAGCTGCATGTTAACGGCTGAAGAGAATGGTTGGTTGGGAGTCTGTGCTTTCTTCGGCTAGTGGCCTGTGTTTTTCCTCTTTCTAACCCACAAGATGGAACAGACCTACTAGACTCTCCAGATCATATCCCTGCAAACCCAGGATAAAGATTTCCCTAGACCTTCTGTCCTGTCTGTTGTTTAAATATCTCCCCAAATTAGCCTTTTGGATACGTTCTGTTGAAAAGATCTTGAAATCTGCTGATGGAAGACATGCTTGTTATCTCCCTGCAAAGACCCAAATGCCTTCTGATGCTGAATCTGTATTCCTATCGACTGTCTGGGTGGGCTTTGCTGGAAGCATGACCAGCCTACGTGCGTGTATGCATACCGGTCTGCAGTAGCCACGCCTGTGATAACTGGCGTGAGTAGCCAAGTACCTGCCTCAGTACAGAGGACTTCTAGCTATTAGCTGTAATGAAAAGCAAGACCTGGCCATTGAGGACAGCCTGATCCCCAGTGAATCTCTGGGATAGCTTTGCAAACTGTTAAGATCCCTAGAAAAAGGCCCTTTGCTGCTCCGTGCTTTGACTAGTGAGAGACGCTGCCAAAATGAAAGCAAGGAGCAACTGGGGATAGCTAATCCCATCTGTAGGATTTCCCCAAAATATGGATTAGGCAGTGTTCTATATCTGGGGCTGTTTAGAGACACACAGGGAAAGCAGATGTTTAAAGAACAGTTGAGATTTATTGTAGCCCCTGTTCAGGCTGGCTCCCAGATATCTGGCACTTAAATCCGCCAGCTTGGCCAACTTGTTCTCTTTTGCCTGTGGGATCAGATGAGGTGGTGGAAAGAGGCACGTCAGAACTTTAATCCCTTGCTGACATTCAAGTTCTTAGAGGCCCTGACAATCCCTAGTGAGAGCAGAGATCGTCATAAGCCACGGTCGGCCCAGCAAAGTCATTCTTTCCAGGAGAGTTTGGAGCTGGTTTTAATGGACTTAATCTAGGGAACATCACGGTCCTGCCAGAATCCTTCACTAAATCAAACCATTCTTCACACGTCCTCCGGATTTTCCTAAGCAAACGTATTGCTCGGCCAGCGTGTCCCACTGAAGTCCTCGGTTTATCCATCCACAGAATGGGGATGATGAAAACAGAGGCAGGGAGAGCTTCCCCAACTGTCCTGCCAATGTCCCTCAGCCCTGAACTGGAGAAGGAGCTGCCAGGGCTTAGAGAACAGTCCCGCCCTTCCTTGTTAATTTAATGGGCAACTGCCAACTATTTCATGGGACAGTGTTTCAGATCTATAAAGCACCTTGGGTATAAGTGGTCCCCAGGGGGGTGTGGCAGGCCAGCCCCAAAGGGTGATGGAGAGGGACCGCCACCGAGCCCCGCCTCACCTCCTCCTCTGCTCTGGCCCCGCCTACAGCCACAGCCTCAGCTCCCGACCCTGCGCCTGACGCCGTCCCCAGCCTCAGTGTGGCTCCGCACCTGGCTGGGGGCCCAGTGGCCAGCCCCCCATCATGGCCTGGCTGCAGCTCTGCTCCCAGCCTCAGCCCCTGGTCACGTCTCTGTTTCCAGCCTCATCCCCCAGCCGCAGCCCCTGGCGAGGGCTGAATTCCCAGCCTGGGGCCTAAGTTGGGGTCAGGAGTGAAGCTGCACCCGGCCATGGGCCTGGCTCCCAGTCCCCACCATAGCCCGGCTGCGGCTCTGCTCCTGCCCCTGCCCTCAGCATCGTTCCCTGGTCACAGCCCCAGCCCCACCCACCCCCAGCTGTGGCCTCAGCCCCTTTATCCCTGTACCTTTCCCAGTTCACCAAACTCGAGCCATGGCCCTGCTCCTGGCTCTGGCTCCAGGGAGGGACCATTGTTCTAATAGCACCTTCCAGATTAATCTGTCCTCATAATACAGCAGGGAGGGAGGGTTCTGTTATTATCCCCATTTTGCAGGTGGGGAACTGAGGCAGAAAGAGATGAAGTGACTTGCTACAGGTCACACAGTGTGTGTCAGAGCCAGGAATTGAACCCCAATTTCCTAGTGTCCAGTCCTGTGTCTCAGTCACACAACTGTCTTCAGCTCATAATATGATTTTCTGGGCTGGATTCGAACTGACAGTGCGTGAGAGGGGGCAAAACACTCATTCTGTTCCTGTTCCCTTGGTCTGTCCTTTTGCATCTTTCAGATGTCCTGATACAGCCATCCTGGAACATCTGGCATTCCTGGTGCATTAGCGCACTAGCTGCAGTTTTTGTTCTTAAAAGTAGTTAATACAAAATTGTCTAGCTGAGAAGGCTCTGGAGATTTTAGCCTGGCTACTCTATATTGCCTTTAGGAGTGTCTGGAATTGAAAATAAACCTGTACTCGCAGCTTCTGACCTCCTCATCATAAATCTGAACTTACTTTAATGTTTCTCCTGACTAAAGGAGACGCGTACATTGCTGTCTTAGCAGTGTATGAGATATAAACGCTATAGCTGAGAGCCACAACTGCAAGGGACTTGGGGTGGTATAGAGAGGGGGCTTTTTTGTATCTCTGCAGTCGATCTCGGAGAAAGAACCATATTAGCTGAAAATCATTACCATGTGGTGTGTCTCACTTGCTAGCCTCAGTTGGCTTTTGGACCTAGAAGAAAGTTGCCTGGGTCGCAGAAAGTATCCTTCTTGTTTCCTTGTTGGCATTTACATCAGAGAGAGAGTGATTGACTGACTCATGGTGACTGAACTAGACGTGGTCCAGTAGGGTTAGAGAACGTTGTGGGGGACCCTGGCCCTGCAGCTATCTCTTCTGGGGATGAGAGCAGGTATTTCACTCTTGAGAAGTACCTGTGGGCACCGGGCTGTGTTTCTTGTAAAAGCTTGAATGAAACCAACGGAGTTTCACCTTTTGTTTTGCATCTAAAATGGACACAATTGTGAGAGCGATACGATTTCAATGCAAAACCACAAGTTTGTTTGGAGCCAGGTCCAGTCTCAACCAGAAGGAAATAAGTCCTGGTGATCAGAGTTAAGTCTCCACTTCTCTGGAGATGTCCTCTAGCTCAGTCAGCAGTTCCGGTGCTCCGTGCAGGAATCACTGGGTGAGATTTTACAGCCTGCATCATGCAAAAGGGCAGCCGAGATGACCACAATGGTCCCTTCTGGCTTTGAGCTCTAAAACCCCACTGGTCAGTGTTTGTTGCAGTGAGGTGAGTGGAGAACATGGGTAGATAGTTATACCAGGGATGCCTTGACCTCATGTCTAAGGATCACGTACCAACCAGCCTTTGCCTCTCGGTGCTTGCCAGCTGCCAGCCCTGATATTTTGGGAGGGGTTTCACACCCTGGATTCAGGGTGAAGTGTCCTGGGTCCCATTAATAAAATGTGTCTTTTTAGTGGTGAAATAGGTTCCCCCTTCTTTCTTCAAAGCCATGAGAAGAAAAAGGGGATTTTTTTTCACACCAATAGGATGGGACTTCATTTCCCTCTGTCCGTCTGACAAGTGGGCCAGGCTGAATGTGGGCCTGGTTTTGTTACACATGTGAAACACCAATCACTTTAACTGCAAGGTTCGCTAAGAGTTCTGGTCGAACTGGGCCTGATTGCAAGTGAAGTTTGGTACAATTTACTCATCCTAGAACGTAAAAACTGCCATTCTAGCTCAGACCAGCACTCCATGTAATTTGCTGCCCTGTCTCTGACAATGGCCAGTACCAGATGCTTCAGAGAGAAACCCAGAGGCAGCAGGGGCGGCTCTGAGGATTTTGCTGCCCCAAGCACGGAAGTTCCGCGGCACACCTGCGGAGGTCCGTGGGTGCCGTGGATTCGGCGGCTTTTCTGTGGGAGGTCCGCTGCCGAAACGCTGCCGAAGACAGGCTGACTGCCGCCCTGACGGCGAATGTCCGGCCGCCCCAAGCGGCTTGCTACCCTAGGCACGCGCTTGGAGCGCTGGTGCCTGGAGTACACCCTGAGTAGCAGACAGCCATTGAATAATCAACTTATTGTTTGTTTCTTCCTGACTCCATGGAGTTAGTGGTTGGCTGAGTCCCTGAAACATGATTATTTACATTTTTATCCTATCTAATGTAACTGTTGATATTCCCATCCATATACATGGTGGAACTCAAAGGATGAATTTGGCCTTTGGAGTTTGGCTATATACCTCCTAGCACCCAAACTGTGACTCATGGAGTCCTAAGATTTGATCCAGGGTTGCTCTCTGAGTTAATGTTTTAACTCTGAAGGTGCAGTCTCCAGAGATTAATGATTCTAACAGGCCAGAGCTCAGGTCTTGCTGTTCTTTTCTAGTAGCTCTTTAAATGCTTTGCGGGGTGGGGGGTGGGGGCTTTGTATGTTTATAACTATTTTTAGGACACATTATTCTCCTGTTCAATAAAACCATCTGCAATTATTCCCTGTAATTGCCAGGTGAAGACAAAGCTGATCAACTGCAGGCTTTTATTGCTACGGAACTCAAGCAAGAGCAGTAATTTCTAGCCATGTGTCAAGGAAGATATGAGCAAATATAAAGCAAATATAATGGAAATGCTCATGATCGTTTATTATTGATCTAAGAAAATTAGATAGACGTTCTGCACACTTATTTAATTAACACTTATAGGCCTCAACCCAGCAAAGCATTTAAGCACATGTTTAAGTGCTTTGATGGATCAGGTCTATAGAATCTATTGCCTTGGCAAATGTGCAATTATATACCACACTCTGGCCATCTAGGGCTGCTTCCTTGTTGCCACCCAGTGTGCCATAACCAACTGGAATGTCACAACACCAGCACTGATAGAACTGCAAAAGTATGTATTGCTGCTACTAGAGACAAAGAAGAGAACCTGTGTTAACAGGATAGGGTCTCCTAACATCCAGTCCAATGCCCTCCTCAACAAACCCTGTTGCCTAGAGCTAGGGTAGAAGAGATGCCCCTGCCAATGCCATCTGCTGCAGCATATACATTGTCTATTGATGTTCTAGGAAGCATCATCAAAGACGCCTAACCATATGCTAAACCAAATGCATTCACAGCTTCCGCCATTTTCTGATGGCTGTAGCTCTTGTGGACTGAGTTCCAAGTATGAGGGTTCTCTGCTGCCAATCCTGAGGCGTTGACACCCTGAAAGAGACAGTAGCAGCTCAGAAGATCCTTGTGGCTGTGAAGGTGTAAAAGTGGACAGGGCGGTTTTTCAGGTTGTCAGGGCTTTACATATGTCTTCAGCACTTGGAAAGAAAGAGAGAGCCACTACAGAGCTCCAGTTACACAACTTGTCCTCCATGGGCCCAAAGTGCTTTACAGACACTTAATGAGTTAATCCTCCTCAAAATCCCCCTCTGAGGTGGGTAGGTGTTCATGACCTCAATTTTACACAGGGGAAACTGAGACCCAGAGTGGTTAGTTGACTTGACCAAGCTCACATTGTATGTTGGGGGAGTGGGAGTAGAACCCAAGAGTCCTGACTCTGATGCCCTCAGACTCGAGAGACAAGGTGGATGAGGTAATATCTTTTAGTGGAACAGTGAGAAAGACAAGCTTCCAAGCCACACAGAGCTCTTCTTCAAGTGTGGGAAATGAGTCCCTTGTAATTTATGTACATTTCAGACACAAACTGGGAATGTTTAAGCTGGGATTCTTTACAGACCATGGGCTTGGTGGTTAGGTCATGAATGATAAACTAATAGGCAAAAGGAGGAGGTGATGTGGTCTAGGGTATAGGGCACTGCACTAGGATTTAGGGGGGGCCTTGCTTTTATGCATGACTCTAACATGTACCTGCTGTGTGACTGTGGGCTACGAAGCAGCAACCTTCCACCTGCCTGAGGGGAGGAGAGACACCCACCACTGGAGCCCCTGCCTAGAGCAGGTGGTAGATCTGAAGTTCCCCACAGCTGTCTGTTTGGCTCTTATACCGACCTGGCTCTGGTTGGGGGCGGGGCCTCAGAGCTGCAGCCCAGCCATGGTAAGAGCTGCGTGGGGAGCTGAGGTCCCTCCACTTGCCCTGGGTGGGGAGCCCAGGGAGTGGGGACATGGGCCAGGGCAGCTCTCGGGAGGCCTCCCCCACCCCGGGCAGGTGGATTGTCCATGGCTCCCCAAAGTTGTTGGGCTCCTTGACTGGGCTCCAGCTGCTGGCCTGGCCAGGGGCAGGGCCTCGGGGGGTTGTGGGGAGTGGGGCCTGTGGCAAAAAGTGGACAGGCCAAGTTGTCCATTTTCAAAAGTGGGAGGGCCATGGCCCCCCGTTCCAGCATCCCTGGCTATTTCTCTGTCTCGCCTCTTTAGATTGTAAGATCTTTGGGCCATGGACTGTCTCTTATTGTGTGTTTGTACAGCATCAGATATGGGGCCCTTATCTTGGCTGGGGTACTTCTCTATTATTAAAGCATGTTCAGTTGCCTCATGCTCTCTCTCCCCCTCCCCCTTCTGTTCACAGCTGTTAACAATTGATGACAATTTCTGTGGCCTGGATATGAATGCCCCTCTGGGAGTATCGGAGATGGTGCGAGGTCTCCCCATCTTCACCGAAGACAGGGACAGGATGACATCTGTGATCGCCTATGTCTACAAGAACCACTCACTAGCGTTCGTGGGCACCAAGAGTGGCAAGATGAAAAAGGTAGGCCTGGCCCAGTGTAGCCTTCCTAAGTCAATGCTGCTAGTTGCTATGGAAACTGGCTGCGCTGAGATGAGCGGGGAGCGTTTTATAGGCCTGGTGCACGGTTACCTATTTTGTGAGTTGAATTGTATTGGTTGGTACAAGATTGCATTTCAGCTCTGAGGGATTAGGTTGACCTGACTGAGGGGACAAGTCTTGTCCTAATGTTGCACCTTCCAGAAGATGCGTGGCCATGGGTCTAGCCACCTTCAGATTTTGGTATAACGTAGATCCGAGTACAAACATTTTCAGCTCAGATTGTCTAATTAAACGGCTGATCACAGGTGTCTGTGCACTGTGGAGGAAGAACTTACTGGTGTTGTGGGTTATTAAGAAATATGACTCATGCTTTGGAGATGTTCCTTCAGAGCGATGTGACCAGACATGCTGTTACCGCAAACCTTGCACGGAAGTTAGTGGTTATTTTATCTGGGTAAGGCTGAGTGTGTGTTTATGCAAAAGGAGAGGGATTTCTATGAAAGGAGAGCTGTGTTGGAAAGGTAATAAGCATTGTGTTTACTGGGTAACCATGGTCGACTCCATATAAATAAATATTCTCTTTACGGTATCTGGGCTTAAGTCCTTTTCAAAGTTACTAGGCACTCTCCAAATGAACTGTACACATCCATGGCTTAGCTGTAGCTTTGTATTGTAACAGCTGCTGTCATTTATTATATGGGGCACTAGTGTTTTGTCTTCTGAAGCTGAAGCCAAGGCTGAAGGACTTTTACCGGTGGTTTTGGCAGGTGTTTTATTCTTAAGCTCCTAAGAGTCATTAAAGGTAACCTTCCAATGCTAAAAATGGGCTCTATGTCCCCTTTTAGAGCCCTGCATGATGCAGGAACAGGCTGGCAGTGTTTGCCTGAATAACAGAGCCAGAGGAGGTTCCTGCTGCAAAGTGGTGTATATTGTTGCCACATCAGAATATAAAGGTGTAGGAGTGGGTCTCTAGAGTGGAGAACTAGAATGTGTACTGAGCAGTCCTCATGGAGGAGCCTTGGAAGCTGCCAATTTTGGGAAGACTTGGGCTGGATTTTGTATTTCGTTTTGAATTCCCCTTATGAGTAAAAGTAAACCCCAAGAGTGTGGGGGGGGGGCGGAGGGGTGGGGGGGAGATGGGAGGGTGTTAACTGGTGACCTGTTACAACTTGTGTGGACTGTGTATGGGGCAGGGTGATGGAAGTCACTTGCTCGCAGGTATCTTCTGCTTGCTTTTTGTCTTAGAAATATCAGGCATGTCAAGTCTGGTCCTGCCTTCCCTGTTCACGTGGAGGTCTGCTCTGGAAGACCAAGATATGTTCATTGGAAACTGTTTCAGACCTTAATTAAAGCGGGTAGGGCTGTTGAATCGTCAATAAGAGTCAGTTTTTTCTTGCCATTGTGTGAAATGGGCTCAACCAAAACAAGCTAATTCGTTCATAAACCATTTGAGTTAAAATCATTTCCCCCTCCACCAGTGAATTACTTTTCACTTCCCTCTTATCGTAACCCGGCTAATTCTCCAACAGCCTATAGTGTCTGCTAGGAGAAAATAGGGGAGTTGAGATCTGAATTACAAATATTAAAAAAAAAATACTTTCATACCTTCTTTATGTATCATAAGAGGCAAAATAAGGCACAAGCTCTCACCTTTTCCCCCTCCTTTGCAGGTCATTTTACAGGATCTAGGCACTGATCTCTCTCTGTTGGGAGCATAGAAAACCTGGGCATATGGGCTGGGAAGGCTTTTATTTTTACAGTCTGTGGTGGAGACTAGGGGCATCCTTTTAGGGTAAAGAATCAGAGGAGGAAAGCTGAGCTGCTGACAGGAACCTTGGAGAGCTGCCTTTTGTTCCGTGTTTACTAAATGTGAATAATGTTCTGCAGACTGTCGCTAACAGAGAATGGATGTGAGAGCAGTGCCGGAGCACAGGGGCTGGGATCAGCAGTCAGCCAATGACGTGTCTTTTTGAGTGGGAGCTTTCCCCATGTAGTGCGTGGAAAGCTGCATTTGCCCAGCAAATGCTTCTGTCTTATTTGTTTGGGTCCAGCAAATCTGGGGTACACATTCCCTGCAGAAATCTCTCTCATTCCATCATCCCTCTTGCTAGGAGAACAGGATGTGACTTCCAGCAATGCTGCTCCCTGTTCAGCCTAGAAGGATGGCCAATGAGCAACTGCTGTGAGCTTAGAGCACCAGCCTCCCTCCCCTTCCAAATCCCACACCTCCTGGGAAATTTAAAGGTTTTTCACCTGGGACTAACTGGCACCTGCTTTTGGGGGCTTCACATTTGGTTTGATCTCGCCACCCTGGAGGTCTTGTTCAATAGCAGGGGAAAAGGAGTCCCCACTGATGCTGCAGCTACTAACTCATCCAGTTAGCACAGTGTTTGATTTGGGGTTAGAGAAAGTCTCTGAAATAACCTGTGTAGGCTCAGATGAATCTATGGTCCCCTATGGACCAAGGCCAAGGGTCTCCTAGTGCCTGTCTCCCAATGGGTCCTAGCAACAATGGTATTTCACTACTCCCCCCACACTCCAGACAGCTGGGGTCATGTTACCTGCAGGGCCATACATGGTGATCCATTTCTGGGTCAGCCAGATTGGGTGAGCAATATTGTACACTTGTTCACCTTAAAGGTACAGAATCTATTTACTTCTTGATACTGAAAGGTTTGCTGCAAGTAATCAGCAGACTGTTTTGGAGAAACCTTGTTTCTCTGCAGTTAAGAATGTACTGGCTGGGGTGTGTGTGTGTGTATTTATTTTTATCTAAGTGATACAGATTGTATCTCAGGTTCTCAAGATGCACAATTTGTGAAAGCCCTGCAAACTACTCAATCATAAAACAGTATCAGCTGGTTGATATACAAATGTTATACCCATCAAAGGAATTTTTCAGTGACATACAATTGAAGTAAAATATTGAGCTTAACCAGAACAGATCATTAGAATGAAAACTAGCCATGTATCGAGAGGCAGGCCGTGTAACCAAGACAACAAAGAAGAAAGAAAAGGGAAAACTAAGCTAGAGATGGAGTGGAAAAAGAGTGAATGATATAGAATAAAGAGATAAAAAGGACAAAAAGCAAAGTGGTCTAGAGGGAAAATTCCCCATGGCACAAGCACATGTTAGAAACTGGAAATGTTAATTGAAAGGTTTAGTGAAGGCTGGTGTCATTTATGAGCTGAGAGAAAGGTTGGTTCAGTGGTTAGAGACTTGGTTAGAGAGTTCCCTGCTCTGCCACAGACTTTGTGTGACTTTGGGGAAATCACTTAGCCTCTCTGGGCTTCAGTTTCCCATCTGTAAAATGGAGATAATACTTACCTTTCACAGAGGAGTGCTGTAAGGATTAATACATTAAAGATTGCGAGTTGCTTAGATCTATGGTAATGGGAGCCTTATAAATTCCTTACATAGATTATATGTCTTCAGAAGAGATATAAAATCGAAGACCTGTGGTCACTAAAACTCTGTGGGGGCCTTTGAATTGTGGATAGATCAAGCTATAGACTGCAAGGAAGCTGTGTCCATGCTGCAAATCAGCCCGCCTTGTCATCATTCTAGTGTTAGGGAAGAGCAGATGACCATGCAAAGCAGAGTGGAGGTTCTATGTGTGTGTGTGGGGGGCGGGGTTTGAGGTTTGGCCTATAGAGGCCTCATCAATTTAACTATGTGAGGAGTGATTCCCACCCAACTCTCTCAACAGAGCTGTGCTATCACCAGGTGCCACAGTTGTGTAGGGGTAGGAATAGATTTATGTGTTCAACAACATTTTACCAGGATAAATAATTCTCGGAGATGGGAAAACAGCAGAGGAGCGAGCGTGGTAGTGGTGACTGTGTGTGGGTTTGTGTAATTGGGTAACCCGGCTGCAGAATACTAAAGCAGTTATGTAAGGAGGGAGAATTTTTTTTTCTTTTCGCCCTTTTTCCATCTGTGTCCAAAGAAACTGAGCAAATAAAGGAGCCCTAGATTTGTCATGTGGAGATGGGGAGTTCCCATTAATTGCAGGTAAACACGATGATTGTTTACTATTTAGCCATGCGATTAGGTTTCTGAATATGCAGCTGATGATGAGCTGGTTTTGATGTTCCCTGGAGGACTCTCAGTTGCTGACAGCTCCATGCAAGGTGTCAGCAGAGAAACCAACTTTTCTCCTTCCTTCTCCTTTGAAGGGAGTACGATTTGTGAAAATTATTTTTTTAAATACTTGGTGACTGGAGTTGACTACAATGCAAAATAACAGTGTGAAATCTCCCACATCTGCTGAGAGGTCACCTCCTCCAAGCTTCTGACATCAGTTGGATCTGAGAATTAGTCTACCTTCTGGTGAAAGAGCTGGAAGATACATCCCACTCTATTATATTTATTGATACCTCTGAAAGTTCTCTTCATCCTCCAAACATGTACAGCCATATTATGAAAGATCTGTGACCCTGGAAGGGTTTATGGTTCTCTAGATTAATGTAGTTCCATCTCCATGGCCCATATGCTTCAGAAGAGTGGTTCAGTCTCTGTGGCCCATCCACTCCTTGACGCAACAAAAGAGCACCATTAGTGCAGTGGTGGGGGTTTACATGGACAACTTCTTACTGGGAACTGGAGTGAGGACCACTCATTTGGTCTATGTAAGCCACTTAAAAGCCACAGATGGTAATGATATTTGGTTGCCACCATTATGGGATGTACTCCAGTATATTCTAAAGGTGAGAGGCACTTGGATACCAGCGTGATGGGCGCAATATAAGGACCTAGATAGAAAGACTTGTGTGTCCCATTACCAGATCTCTGTGGCATCCCGTTCTACTTCCTCTTTCTGTTTCAGCATTTGAAGACAGGCCCACTTCTTTACTCTCCGTAACCTCCTCTGAGGTGGAGGTGGGTTGCATGGGGAGAGGGCTTCCCCAGGGTCGGTGCCCTATGTATTCTGCCATTCCATGGTTACAGATATTGTTGTGGAATCCGTTCCTTGCCATTTCAGAATCTAATCTACAAACCAAGGGGCTGGAGCGGATCCTTGGCACCAAACTAGCACATATGACTCTTGTGTTGGACATCTGCTGAGTGCCCAGTCAGTGCAAGTTACCACACCCACCCAGCGTGTAACACAACACGATCATACACATCACTGCGCTGCTTAGAACCCTGGCCCTTCCAGCTGGAGCCTGTACATGCGATATACTCCAAAGTTCTCAGGGTTCCTCACAGTGCCTAGTACAGCAGAAAAATCCCTCCACCCACTGTGAAGGATTTACAGTTCCCAGCAAGAACTGGATTTGAAAGACGCTATTTGCTTGTTCTGGCACAGAGGATCACCTGGCTCCCTTGAAGCCCCCCTGGCTATTAAACCATCCAGCCAGTAAGGTGCTGAGAGGTTGTATTTACTGAGCACTTCCTTGACTTGTTTTCTCTGTCTTGTGTGCGTTGCGTGCCATTGGCTTTTTTTCCTGAGGCTCTGATTCAGAAGCGTCTTGGCGTGTCATGGGGAGAGGGTCTCGGAGCCATGCAATGAGACTTGCAAATGACAATATAACCCCCCCTAGATCCAATCTGTACTTCAAAATCTAGAGGCAATTGGTTGCTGCTGCCACCAAGTGTTTTGTGTTGGCTGTGCTGCTGCTGTGCCATGCCTTTTGACTTAAAATGCAGCACCAGTCCAACAGAAACATCAGAATCAAGGGAACCGCTGGTGGGGAGAGAAGCAGGGGCCAGGTCATAGCGCACCAAGGGCTTTCCTATGGTAAACTGCAGTCGGAACTCAACTGACCTAACTCCCACGTTGTCACAAGGCTAACCCCTGGGGCAGGCTCTCCCTGGTAAGGCGGGGCAGGATGCCATGCTTTGGAAGCAGCCGGAACGCTGTGCCGTGAGGGCTCTTCTCAGGTTGGAGAGGACAGCTGGTCATGCACTGTGGTGGGCTCTTTTGCCAGCCATGGAGGGTGCTGCACCTTGCAGACCTCAGTGGGCCATGCACTGAAGGATGCCATGATTTGCAGCAATGCTTCTGGTTCTTTGGGCAGGTGGGATTCAGTGTGCTGTAGCACGCACTACGCTGCAGGCACCATGGGGTGTTCAGGTTGTTGAGCTGGACAGGCTGCTCCTTGAGGTGTGTGAGAGCCTCCTACTGTGGATAACCATGCACTGCCCTCTGACTGTTACACCGCAGGATACCATGATGCAGTGGGACCAAAGAACCACCGAGACACTGATTGTCTCTGCATTGCCATGTTCCCCCACCCAGCAATCCTTCTCCCCTCATTTATAACGTGATGGGATATTAAGTAATCAGCTTATTTCTTCATCTGCCTTCCAGCTTCCCAGTGATGACAAAGTGAGGCTCTTTAGCTGTCCAGCGCTCCATCTCGCACGCAGCTAGACAGCCCAGCCAAAAAGGGTGAACTCTTGTTTTATTTTTTTCTCCTTCTCTTTTAGTGCCTCTTGCGTCTGTCTTTCACCTGATTGCCTCTTGCCTGCTGACCCCTCTTACGGAGAGTTGTGTTAAGTGTGATTCTCCTAATTAATTTTGCTTTAATTTAATCTTTTGACAGAATTTTATCAAAAGAAGGAACCTCTTTTCTCCCCTCCTTATTTCATGGGCTAGTTTAATGCACAATCTCTGGGTTTAGTTTTCTATTTCCCCCTGTCTCCACATAGGCCGTCATTTGCATATTTGATTAAGCTTCTTACGTTATCAGGAAGCTAGTTGGAATAACAGCCAGTCCCCGATAAGGCACTGCACATCCATCTCTCTTTCACCACGAGCCACGTTATTCCCCCCTCACTCCCATTTGCCTGGAGTAGCTGTTTCCTATGTCATGGCCACTCCTGCCTTGTGTTTTACCTCTCTTTGATCCGGCGACTGATCTCTGGTCCAGGCTGTAGTTGAATGTGGTTGTCAAAGCATGGCAGCCCATTCTTAGAGGTGGGACTGATCTGATTGCTGTTGTTTAGATGGACAGCTTTGGAGACCAATGGCCTGATTCAAGAACTGAAATGACACCGGTACAAATCTGGCGTCATTTCCTCCATCCAAGTGAACAAAACTCATCCGAGAGCAGGATCTGGCTGCATAAGTTCTCTTCCTTGGTGGGGGGAGGGAAGCAATAAAAAGCCCCCCCATTCTTGTCTGCCTCATGTCTCCATTGGAGGAGCCAATACCTCTGGGGTATTTGTGTGTGTTGTCAGAAGGTAGTTTGTTTCCATAACTGAGTATACAAACCAGCTCTTTCCTTTCACTGGTTCCCTACCACCGGTGAAACTTACAGCGCAAAAACTCTGCAAGCGTAGACATACTCTAAGGGCTAGTCTACACTGGCAACACTAAAGCACTACTGCGGCAGCGCTTTAATGTGTCTTGTGTGATTGCAGCACAGGGTCAGGAGAATCTTAAAAAACCCACCTCCACAAGGGGTATAGCTCCCAGCCCTGGGGCACTGTCTACACTGGCATTTTACAGTACTGAAACTTGCTGCGCTCAGGGGGGTGTTTTTTCACCCCCCTGAGTGAGAAAGTTGCAGTGCTGTAAATTGCCAGTGTAGACAAGCCCTAAGACTCACTTGCTGCCAGCCATTAGCACCTTTCAGCATAACATTTCTGATAGTCTGTGAAATGGCAAGTGATTAAATGTTGGCACGTTTTTGTGGGCCATCAAAATTCTTTCAGGACCATTTAACCCATGTGTGCCAGTAGTGGGACTATCCGTCATTACTGGGAGGATCCTGGAAACATGGAGAGAGCTGGCGACCCTAGGTTGGATTTGCTGTGCCAGTGCGAGACTCAACCCCTGCCCTGTGGGTTTAAAAAGCATTGTCCCGACACGTCCCCGGCTTGGCTCATCCAGAAGACTGTAGGAGGTGCTTTCTCAGCTGGAAACCTCTCTAATGCACATTAGGAAGGGAGTGTGTGCTATTAACATCACAGCCCCTTTTGAGTCACACGGAGGGTGTGAAGGTACCCAGAGAAGTGTGAGTGTGATATTCCAGTGAAGGGAGACTAATCCACCAGCACGCGTCTGGATGTGTCAGAGAGAGTTCGGTAAATGCAAATGTCTGTAAGAGCAGAGCTACTAATGCATGTACGGAGGATGTTTATTTTTTTTAAAGAGAGTCAAGATCTGTTTGTTAAAACCACAGGAAACAAAGCTCACGTAATTGGACATGTTACCGGGGTCTGAGCGGAGACAGCTGGTTGTATAAGTGCACCCTAGGCCATTGAAAAGGAGTTTTTCTCAGCCGACACCTGAAGCACAGGAACGAGGGGTTTGATTTATAAGATAACTTTTAATTAAAAGTTAAAAAGAAACACCTCACCTTGTTAGAACGAGCGGCTTTCAGCATGAACTAATTTGAAGAATCTTCTCCCCTACTCTCCCTCCCCTGCTGCCCCGCACCCAATTCCCTGATGCTGCTTGTGATTTGGAGTCAGCGCAATCCTATGATTACTTACCCTTTTTAGGGCTGTTCCTGTCGCTGCCTGGATTTCTACCCTTAGGACAGCCTGCCCTGCAGCTTGCAAACTCTGCAACCGAGCATAGGTTTTGCTCTCGCTTGATTTGTGCAAGTCCTCATACAGACCATTAATGTCCTCTATTGAAAGGGACGCTGTCACATACGGTTAGGGGGAAAAAAACCAACAATATTGTTTCCAGCTTGGCATTGGTTGCAAAACCCACGCGGCAGGCAGAGATAAAACATCTTTTTGTTCCTTGCCAATTTGATCTCTTTCCTCTGGCATTCTCCGCCCCCGGCCCAGCCTCTGCCCCCTGGTGGGTTTTGATTCTAATTAGAATGGATGCAGTAGGTTTATTTTGTTTTTGTTTTAACAACAACTCTGGCTTGTAATGCTTGAGTCTTTTTTTTTTTTTTTTTTTTTGCATTGGCTTCATGTTTGGTGCGCCCTGAGCTCTGCAGGAATTGGCAGCGTTATTTAGAACTGCTAGGGAGAGCACAAAACATTAAGGTTTTTTTAATGAACCCCACAAAAATGGACTTCTGTGAAATCTTTTCATAGTGATAACTTTGGGTGGGGATGTGTCGCCGTTGTTCAGGATCCAGAGGGTCTGCCTCAAAGGTCTAGCCGTTTTTTTTTTTAAAGCAAGGATAAATTTGGGTTTCAGAACATGGCCCAGGCCCAGAAACTCCCTTTAAATTAAACCATGAGCAAGCACAGCAGCTCTCTGAAATTCCCAACCTTATGAATGCCTGCTGAGGGTGCAGGTGGAAAGTTTCATGGATGGAATAGGATTATTGATCAATGCAGTGCTCCCATTCTAGTCCTCCTTGGGCATTGTGCCCTGTTGTGGCAGGAGATTGTTGCACTAAAGGGCATGTTAAGGATTATTAGACATCAGTCATCATCCTTATGTGTATTAGGAGTCCAAGTCATGAACAGGATCCCATTGTGCAAGGCACTGTACAGAAGGAGAAAATGATCTGTCCCCAGAGAACTTACGATCTAAGTATGCCTGTGGGTTTCACCACACCCAGACTATATCACTTCTGGGTGATCATTAACAAAGCACATACCTCAGTTGCGACTACATACATCTCTGTGTACCCTGATACCATGGTGTGTTAGCCATGCCACCGTGTGTTGTGGAGCCCTCTGATTTCCTAAGGGAAGCAAGGTTAGGTAGACTTGGTATTTGGATGGGAGACCTTGAAGGGAAATGGAGGTGCTTCAGGAAGTGATGCTGGTTCAGTAGCAGGTGCTCTGCTCTCTCCGAACTGGTGCTGAACCAGTGCCCTATTGGAGTGTTAAGAGACGCCGTGTGACTGCAGATGCTATCGCTCAGATCCAAAACCGAGATCACATTTCACTAACGGTCAGTGTTGATCTTGTGTGTTCCGGTAATTGTGATAGTCAGGTTTGAGACCCCTCCCAGGGGAGACCAGGGGATCTGAACCCCAAAGAGTAACAAACTGAAGCAACTGGTTGTATACAGTGTTTCTATGTGTCAAAAATGTGTTGAGTACGGTCTTTTGGGAAAGCTTGTAATGTTCTGAACTTGATGGTCTCTATAAGATATGGACACAGACTGTGGTTACGAAGCTATGTATTTGTGTATAGAATGGTATACTCATGACCAGTACTACAGTTTCAAATGCACCTCACAACTGGGAGGGACTCCTTAAGTCAATTGTTTCAATGAAACTCAATTTAAGTACCCATCCATTGTCCAGCCAGGAAGAGACAAAGGTGGACCAGTAGAGTTAATGGGGAAAACATTGAAACAACTTGAAACTGAAAGCAAACCCCAGATTTGGAAAGCTAAAGCTATCTACACACTACACCTTAGGAGAGTGTAAGTTATGTTGCTCGGGGGTGTGAATAAGTCACCCCCCTGAGTGACGTAAGTTACATCGACCTAAGCGCCGGTGTGAACACCCCATGACAGAGGGTACGCTAGGAAACAGTTCAGAGACAGTAAGTAATTTGTATTAGAAAGGGGAATTTAGCTAGGAGAGACGTGTGAAGCCTGAGGTTGCATCCTCATGTTTATTTTCTGTGTATCTTGTTTGTGTTTGCTTTTCCTTTGTTTCAACATTGAGTCTGATTTTTCTATTAAAAAACTTTTGGTTGATTTATACCCCAAGCAGGTCTGTTGTGCAGATGGTGTATGCCAAAGTGAACCGATCACTGGGGGCAGGCTTCACTTCTTTGGGGGTGATGAACCAGAGGGGAAAGGTCCGAATGTCTAGTAGTTAAAAACTCGAGGTAGATGGATTTGGGGAGACTCAGAACTAGAAGGGTTGTGGAGGTCACCCTGCAAGGAGGGACTAGACTGGTGGCAGCCGGGGTGAGATTTCTACGCCTTTAGGCTGGCTGCTGGTGTCAGGGCTCTGAGCCATAGCAACAAGGCACCCCAGGCTACAGAGCAGGCAGTGACAGAACCCCTCACTGGTATGGGTGATCCCCAAAACACCACAGTACTATCTTAAGGCCTCAATCAATTACTAGAGCCCCACTGTGCTATGTGCTGTAACCACATCTGATTTTTTTTAAAAAGGTACCTGCCCCAAAGAGATTACAGTCCTGGCTACTAAAATCATGTTTGTGTTGTTCTGTTCTTATCTTGGGTTTTGTCCACACGTGGAGTTTTTCCAGAATATACGCTATTCTGCTTTTATTCACGCTTTCATATATACACCAGCTCTGAAACTGCTGCATAGCTGTAATGAGCTATGGCCCCATGTATACAGCATAGAGCTGTAGGGAGGATGGGAGTTGTGTTTCATGATGGATTTTGAATTTTTGAAATCTGGTTTCATCCTGAATAGGAGTGAAACCTGAAAATTTCAAATTTCTCCATGAAGGAAAAAAAAATATATATTTAGGTTATTTGAAACATTTTATTTTGATTTTGACTTTATTTTGTATTAGAATATACTAGTAGCTGAAAGTCCATGCTGCTAAATGAGTGTAATTCATAAAGTCATGTGTATTTTTTTTAAAAAAGCTGAAAATAGCCAAGAACTTAAAAATTGGATGGTAACAAACTGCAGTTCCCAGTGGTGATTGAACCTGGTGGTATTTAAAACACAAAGAGCTCTCTCATTCTTGTAGCTGTTTCCATTGCTTCACACTGGCTCACTGCATGGGTGTAATTCATCAAGTTATGTGTATTAAAAAAGAGGTAGGGCTGTCAAGCGAGTTAAAAAAATTAATCGCGCTGTTGGACAACAATAGAATACCAGTTATTTAAATATTTTTGGATGTTTTCTACATTTTTAAGTATATTGATTTCAGTTACAACACAGATACAAAGTGTACAGCACTTACTTTATATTTTTATTACAAATATTTGCACTGTAAAAAACAAAAGAAATAGTATTTTTCAATTCACCTAATAAAAATGCTGTAGTGCAATCTCTTTATCATGAAAGTTGAACTTACAAATGTAGAATTATGTACAAAAAATAATTGCATTCAAAACAAAAACAATGTAAAACTTTAGAGCCTACAAGTCCACTCAGTCCTACTTCTTGTTCAGCCAAACGCTCAGACAAACAATTTGTTTACATTTGCAGAGGATAATGCGGCCTGCTTCTTGTTCACAGTGTCACCTGAAAGTGAGAACAGGCATTTGTATGCATTGTTATAGACAGCGTGGCGAGATATTTACGTGCCAGATGTGCTAAAGATTCTTATGTCTCTTCAACAACCATTCCTGAGGACATGCATCCATGCTGATGGTGGGTTCTGCTCGATAACGATCCAAAGCAGTGTGGACCAAAGCATGTTCATTTTCATCATATGAGTCAGATACCACAAACAGAAGGATGGTTTTCTTTTTTTGGTGGTTCAGATTCTGTAGTTTCCACATCGGAGTGTTGCTATTTTAAGACTTATAAAAGTGTTTTCCCCACCTCATCCCTCTTAGATTTTGGAAGGCACTTCAGATTCTTAAACCTTGGGTCAAGTGCCATAGCTATCTGTAGAAATCTCACATTGGAATCTTCTTTGTGTTTTGTCAAGTCTGCAGTGAAAAGTTCTTAAATCAAACAACATTTGCTGGGTCATCATCATACACTATGTATCAAAATATATGTCAGAATGCAGGTAAAACGCAGAGCAGGAGACATGCAATTCTCCTCCAAGGAGTTCAGTCACAAATTTAATTAAAGCATTTTTTTAAACAAGCATCATCTGCATGGAAGTATGTCCTCTGGAATGGTGGTCGAAGCATGAAGAGGCATATGAATGTTTAGTATATCTGGCGTGTAAATACCTTGCAGTGCTGGCTACAAAAGTGCCATGTGAACGCCTTTTCTCACTTTCAGGTGATATTGTAAACCAGAAGTGGCCAGCATTATCTCCTGCAAATGTAAGTGTAAACAAACTTGTTTCTCTTAGCGACTGGCAGAACAAGAAGTAGGACTGAATGGACTCATGGGCTCTAAAGTTTTACATTGTTTTGTTCTTGAATGCTGTTATGTAACAAAAAGAAATCTACATTTGTAAGTTGCACTTTCACAGCAAAGAGATCTCATTACAGTACCTGTATGATGTGAATTGAAAAATAGTATTTTTTTTGTTATTTTTACAGTGCAAATATTTGTAATCAAAAGTAATATGCAGTGAGCACTGTACACTTTGTATTCTGTGTTATAGCTGAAATCAATATATATGAAAATGTAGAAAAAAATCCAAAAATAGTTAATAAATTTCAATTGGGATTCTACTTTTTAACAGTGTGATTAAAACTGCAATTAATCGTTATTAATTTTTTAAGCACGATTAATTTTTTTTGAGTTAATCACATGAGTTAACTGTGATTAATCGACAGCCCTAAAAAAACAAGAAGCTAAAAATGGCTGAGAATGTAAATACTGGAACTTTGTTTTTCTTCTGAAACAAAATTCTGACACAATCAACACAATTTCATGAAGCTCTTCAGTTCTTACATAAGTCCATATTCCAGCAGAACATGGCTCCATCAAAGTTTCTCCAACCGGCTCTAATACAGAAACTGTTGTCAATATCCAGGAGCAGCCCTGGGATCTTCTGCTCCAAAACATCAAGTCTCTATCAGTTGGCCTAAACCTAAAAATAGCAGGTTGTTGTGGTAGTTAGTCTTTTTGACTGGTTCTTAATTGCATACATTTAACCACTGTATTAAATAGTGATGCTGTGCGCTCTTAAATAGCAGCTGAGTTCGTCTCCAGAGGTGACGACTGCATTTTAGTGGCGAGTGAAGTGATATCCATATAAATATAATGGCAAGTGTTAAGCAACCTTAATGAATGACATTGCTGCCAGCTCTGCCCATTGTATAGATACGGGGTAAAATTTTCAAAAGCAGTCCACGTTCCATGGTTCCTAAGGCCTGGATCCTCAAAGGTATTTAGGCGCCTAACTCTCATTGTGCATTAAGCACCTAAATACCTTTTGAGAACCTGATCCTAAGTGACTGTCACTTTTGAAAATGGGGTTAAAACTCCTAAGAGACTTAGGCACGTTTGAAAATTTTACCCATCGTTTGTATTGTAGATCCCTCTTGTTCTGTTTGCAAAGGATCTTTGGTGCCTCAAGAGGTGCTATAGATGCAAGATACTGTTAGTCTGATAAACCTGGGAGCTTCACAACCTCCTATTGCTGTGATCTAGGCACATGTTTTGGAATTAATCTGCCTCAGGACTTCCAGTAACTTTCTCTGAACTGAAGGCTGACAATAAATTGTAAGAGCTGTGCGGGAAAGGTTATCACTGATGCCGGCACAAATCTCACCATATTAATTTTTCAGAATCTTTCTGATGAAATCTAATTAAACACAGTGACCTGGCAGTGCTCTAATCTCCCCATGTTTGCCTCATTTGTGATACACATGATTAAAACAAGGCTATCGGGGGGTTAGTTATTACCAGCGGTATCCGATGAGGTGGCTGGGGTTTTGCACATTGCAGATACTTTGATCATTTCCCGCTCCCCATGTTTCTGGCAGTTTTGTTTTGGATTTCATGTGTGATCGATTTGTCTCCTTAGGGTGTGGGGGAAAGTATTGATGACAGAACTAACCTGAACAATAAGTACAGGTTATGCATGCTAATACAATTCCTTGCTGCCCCTTAGACTGCATAACTGTGCTGTCAGTCTTAGAATCTCAGCCATTGCAGGAAACTTGCAGTAGTAAATGGCTGAGAACTTAAAAAAGTAAGTGGTATCAAACCACGATTCCCAGTGATGACTGAACCTGGTGATATTCTAAATAAAAAGAACCCTCAGTCATTCATCTAGCTGACTCCACAGAGATTCTGGGCATCAGAGTGATGTTTGAGGTTATTGTGTGTGGTGCTTTTGGTATTGTGGGGATGCTTCTCTCTGTCTAAGCATATGATATATGAAGCACTGCAAAATCTTGCAGGCTTGCTGCATGAATGCTCCTGGTTCAGCTTCTTTTAGCATTTTAGATGATGTGGATGCATCAGACTAGGTCTCACCTGGGAAATAAATGACCATAATACAGTTCAAAAAAATCACATAACCATTTCTTTAATATGAAAGTTTTGTGAATGAACAGTTTTTTCTGTGAAGGGAAATAAGCTATACAGTGTGATGGAGTCAGACCAGAAGGATATAGGAGAGTGCTGGAAGGCAGGTATATTAGTCTCAGGATGTGCAGGTCCTTGTTCCCTGGATAGCCAAACAAAGGCTACTCCAGGCCAATCAAGACACCTGGGGCCAATTAAGAAACCTTCTAGAAAGGAGTAGAAACAGCTAGCCTAATTGGGACACCTGAAGCCAATCAGGGACTGGCTGAAACCAGATAAAAACCTCCCAGTTAGTCAGGTGGGTGTGGGTGTCAGGAGCTGTGGAAGGAAGTTATGCTGTTGGTGAGACTGAGTGTAGGACAACATATCATACTGAAGGAAGGAGGCCCTGAGGTAAGGGTGAAGTGGAGTTTGAAGAAGCAGGGACTGCTGTGGGGAAGTAGCCCAGGGAATTGTATTGTGTTTTGTGCCTAAAAGGTCAGCCATCTTAGCTGATACTATTAGGGTCCCTGGGCTGGAGTCCGGAGTAGAGGGTGGGCCCGGGCTCCCCCATTTTTTCCATCTTCCATACTGGCCTATGATGAAGGCAACTCACTAGGTGGTGACTCTTGCCAATTATACTGAGAAAGGGAGGTCACTCTGGGGCCTAGATGACTTTCTGAGGCCCCTAAATCTGCCAGGAAGCGCAGGACCCACAAGTACAGACTTGGAGCTTTGTCACAACAGGTATAAAGTACCTTTATACTGGTTTAATTGTGTCCAGACGAGGAGCACTATATTGCTTTTAACTGTTGTAGTAAAAAAAAATCACGTCTCGTAACTGACACGGTGATAAAGGAACGAACACTGTTTATAGACCAGGACTCAGTTATATTACTGTAGTGCTCGGATCAGGATGCAGGACCTATTGTGCTGCATGCTGTACAAATACCAAATACGAATCGATCCTTGTCCAAAAGAGTTTACCGTCTAATGTAAGTGGATAGTGTTTAAGGCAGCCTTGTAAAATTGTCATAAAATATAGTTGCCCAAGCAGCAAAATCTGTTCACTTGGCCTTTGTTATGCTGGGTGATACTAATGTAGACAAACCAATGGAAGTTTGCTTGTTCTTCAAAAACAAATTACTTTTCCAAGGGTTGAATGGCCATGTGGAATAGAGGCAGCATTGGGCCAGTGTATGAAAAGATGGGAAGGTTAAAATTTACCATTCTGGTTTCCCTGTCTAAGGTGAATTATGCAGTGAATCGTGCAGCTTTTATTGAATGTCTCCTGATATTTTCTTGAAGCCCAAGCTCCTGAAGTCATCAGATTGTCAGAATCTCTGATTCATTTGAAAGGAGGGAACAACATTCCTAGGCTTCCTGGTTGTGGAGAAAAGCTTGAAAACATGAAACCTAATGGTTGAAAAACCAGAAGGGAAGCCAAAAGTTGTTTTAAAAAATCTTATGATTTTTAAGCCAAACTCACAATTTTTTTCAGGGCAAACTCATGATTCTTGAATGTTTGGGTTTGGCAATACTGTGAATGATATGCAAAAAGGAGCTGCAAAGGGCAAACAGTGAACTACTATGTTCTATAAATGATTCTTTCTGTTTTTACCTTTGCCACACAATCGCTAATCTGTGCATGTGTGCTGCTTCCCTCAGCTAGATGGAATCACCACTGTTCATGTGTGTGTCATTTGCCTTATACTACCAACAGAGATTCCCCTTTAGCTCAAGCTGGGGCGGGGCTGGAGGGCTGTGGAATAAGAGGATCTGAGTTCCATCCTTGCTGTTGCTGTAGCGATCAGAGTGGTGTGCAGCAGCGACAACTGTGAAGTCCATAAGCGACCAGAAACTCATTATACCGCCATATGGCACTGTTAATTAATAATATAAAAAGAGAGAATTGTTTCTCCAAGTCCATGATTTTCATCATAACCCAGCTTTGCAGCCTCTCCCACCTGTGTCTATCCCCATCCCGTGATCTAGCCCAGTTAAGCTGCTGTGCTGCTCTCTTCCGTGATATGGAAATCTCAGGCGCTGTCATCTTAAACGTTGTGATGGAAGAGTTGCCCTTTTGCGCTCTGCGGCATGTGGGCCCCTCTAAGCAAGATGATATCACTGGCACTAAATTTGTATCCGCCATCAGGCCCCTTTGCCAGTGCCAGGGATGTGCTGGCAGGCACTGACGTGACTTATTTTCTATTTTCAGTTTTGTTAGTCCTGTTGGTAGCAGGTGATTTCATTAACTGCTGCTTAATTGTCTGTAGGGAGCCCAGCTATTATTTGTTTGTTTTTGTTTCCTGACAGAATCCACTCTATATGCTTCCTCCCACTTCCCTCCTCCAGGACTGACTGATCATTGTCATTATCCTGTTTCCAAGCCCAGCATTGTATTTTAAACACAGACTGGATCAAGCTACTTAATTTTGGATCTTTATTCGAACTCCCATGAAGTTCAGATCCAGGGTTTTGGCTCTGGCCTGTCTCTGATTTTACGAGGGGAATGAAGCACTAGAGTGGGAGTAACAGACTCTGGGTTCTGCCACTGACTTGGGCAAGTCATTAGACTTTTCTGTTACTCAGTTTCCCCATTAGGTAAAAGCAGGAGGAGGGGGGGAAAGGTGAGTGGTTAATAATTCTAACCAACCATATAGAAATGCCTAGAGACCAAAAGGTTACAAAATGCTAAGTATTATGTATGAATGTATTACACTAGCTAAAACTAATGATGGTCCAACAGTAGCTGGAAGATTAGTTTCTTTGGGTGCTTCTTCAAACCATCCAAATGCTGCGGACTCAATTCAACCTTGATCAAAACAGGGGTGACTCCATTGTGGCTAATAGGAGTAGGTTGGAAACCTTGCTGTCTGTTTGCCTCACAGCACTGACTGCTGCCTGTCGTGCTGTGAAGGTAGCCTTTCCCTGCGTTTTCCTCAGCTCTTCTGCCTTCGATCCCAGGGTGGAAAAAAAATGGCAAGTGGGGAGAATGGGAGGACATTATGGAAGAATAAAGGGAGTTTAGAAAGGAATTGAACTTCTCCAAATGTTCACTTTGGGGTTAGGGTACGGCCTACCGTCTCCTTGACGGTAACTTACACCTTGACTTTTCTCTTGTCTTCCGTGTGCTGTAGCTTTTGGTTTTCTTCATGCCTCTTGTCTCCCATGGACAGTGTGTGACCTCATCACCTCAAATGTCCTTGTTCTCATTTCCTGTGGACATGTCTATGCTAGCCTCATCCCCTTTATTTTTGACAGACAGTCCATTGCCTCCTTGCCTGAACTTCCTTTGCTCTTGTCTCCTTAGGATGTTCTGTCATTTCAGGTCTCGCTCCTCACTGTTGCGTTGTCCACTGGCTACTGCTTTGGAGTCTCCATCCATTTGTTACCTCTGGATATTCACTTTGTCTTCCTCTCATCTTCACTTGGGCTTGTCTACACACCGTAGCAATGCCTAACTAGATTTACTTGGTGTTGGTCCTCCTTTCAGCAGGGGGTTGGACTCTGACTTCCTGAGGTCTCTTCCAACCCTGATATTTTATGATTCTAGAGGGATGTGAATTCTAAAGTGCACCAGTGTATTGCTAACTGGCTCATGTAGACCCTGCTGGCATGCCCTGAAAACTTCCTTAAAGTTGTACTGTGTAGGCAAGCTTTCAGTCCCATGGTCACCAGACTCCTCAGTCTGCTTGCTGGATGGTGCAGTGGTTAGGACATCAGCCCAGGATTTAGGAGGCCAGGATTCAATTCCCTGATCTGCTACAGACTCTGTTTACCCCAGTAAACAGTTGATCTCTCTTCTTCCGTATGGCTTGGGCAGGTAGCAACAATTACAAATTTATATCTGGATTTGATAGCTAATACGTTGCTGCAGCTGTGAGGTGGTGAATGTCCTTTAGGGCTCCAGCCAAAGAAGGAAGGGGACAATCAGCTATGATATGCTCCATCAATTGTGCCTGGTGACCATAGTCCCATGCAGGTGTTTGCCTCGTTTTCCATGTAAAGAGGGTTTGTCCACATCTCCCAGGAGATGTCCTGATGCGATTCAGTCTGCACCAAACTTTCTGACAGAAATCAAGACCTGGTGGTTCCTTGGCAGGCTCAACAACGAGCTGTTTGAGTGTCGCAACGCTCCATGTGGCATCCCATTGAGCCTCAACATCCAAGTTGAGTGTAAGGGTCCTGATGTGAAAATGCAGCCAGTTAAAAAGCAGGGACATTTGCAATATCCATTGGCCTGTCCTACAAGCCTAGGGGAAGGAGCCGCCCTTCTCTCTCCATGAAGTCAGGCAGAGTGCAGAATGCGCAGCAGCTCCCAGAGGTGTTCAGCACCTTGTTCAGATCAGGCTTCTAGCCTGTAGACCAATTAAGGCTGTGAATTTATTTTAATGGTTGGTTGTAGCACAGCATCCCGGGGGAGTGGGGGGGCTGATGTTACCTCAAGCTGTGAAGATGCCACATGGTCACATGATGCTTATTGCATGTGGGGCACCCAGAGTGGCCTGACAAACAGGCTTGTATGGGTGTTGTATATGGGAGATAATGTGGAAGAAGAGACAGAGACAGGGAGGGTAGATGGAATAAAGCCAACCTGACATAATGGATGGGACACTAGATTGGTCTCCTGAAGCCCAGGGTTCTGCTTCTTGCTCTACCACTGTTTTTATTATGTGACTGTGGGAAAATCCCTTCCCCTCTCCATGTCTCCGTTTCCCCACCACCCTGTCTTGTCTATTTAGACTGTAAGCTCTTCAGGGCCGGGACTTTCTCTCACTATGTGTCTGTACAGCGCCTAGCACGCTGGAGTCCAATTCCAGCTGAGTCCTCTAGATCATTTTTATTCCTATGTCAGTAGCACTAAACAGGGACCTCTGTGATGTTCACCTGCCCCTAGGAGTTGATCTCCCAGGAAGGCCCTTTACCAACAGCAGTGCTGCCTCCATCCACATCTGTTCTAGTTGTGGGGGTTGGAAAAACATTTTTAACGCACACTCTTCTCACCCCACACGTGCTGCTTTCTGTCTCCTCGCAATATCGCTATGCGGAAATGCCACTCTCCATCTTTCCCCCAACCCCATCTCCTCCTGGCAGGTTGATCATAAATTAGGTTCTGATGCGAGTATTGAATTTCACTCCAGTTGCTGTTGCTGTGGCACATCTGTGGTCCCGCCTGTGGGTTAATGGCTTCGCAAACATGAAGTAATAAAGGTTATGATGGCTGTGTTTTAACCTCCTGGCCCCCATTCTATCCAACAGTCGTGCTTCTCGGGAACAGTTAAAACTACTCTCCGCATTTTAAACACCTCCTGATAATGTGGTGTTCCTCAGCAGCTTTTTTCAAGTGGCTTTTTTTTGTTGTTGTATTATTTAGCAACGCTGAAGTGTCTCTTTCTCTCCCAACCCCACAAATGTATTTCTTTTTAAAAGGAGAGATGAATTCACGCTACTTAAATAAATAAACCGCTCTCTAATTTATGCCACAATTTAATATTTGCATACGACAGGGAAGCTAATGCAAAGGGGAAGCGGGAAGTGAAGCACTTCTGTTTGAAATATTTTGGTGAAAAGCTGTTATGCTCTTCTTAGGAGCCTAGGGACTGGCAATGACTAGTCTGTCAAGTCTAGCATACTGCTCTGGTTGCTCGTTCATTCTTCAAAGGAAAGCGATCCCCTTCTCACTTAGCCCCACTCTTGATTATTATGGTTAGCCATGTTTTTCATGGGTGACTGGGGATTTTGGGTGATCAACCTGAAACATTTCAAAGGGGTTTGGTTTTTAGAAGTTGGCCAGTGCTGATCTCTTGAAAATCTTGACCACTGTTTGTTACAGTAATGTCTAGAGGCCACAGCCAACATCAGACCCCATTGACTAGGTGCTGTACATGCTGCCAATCAATGGCACTTACATACTCTATTACTATAGTTTCTGGGCACCTGAGTCTTTGATGGCTTTATCCTGACAGTGCTCCTGTGAGGTAGGGCAGTGCTGTTATCCCCATTGTACAGATGGGGAACAGGGGCACAAAGAGACTAAGTGACTTGCCCAAAGTCACACAGGAAGTTGTGGCAGAGCATGGAACTGAACTAGGTCTCCTGAGACCCACTCCAGTGCCTTAATCACAAGATTATACACTTAGCTGATTGTAATGCTGGACATGGTAAAGGAAGAAGTTGTGTATTTGGCAATGGGGTAACCGCTCCTGGAATAGTGTGTCCAATATTGGTGCCCACAACTGAAGAAAGACGATAAATTGGAGAGGATTCAGAGAAGAGCCATGAAAGTGATTACAGGATTAGAAAAATGCCTCAGTGATAGAATCAGAGTTCAACCTATTTAACTCAACAAACAGAAGGTTAGCGACTGACTTGATCACAGTCTATAAGTACTGCCTAGGAATAAATATTTGATAACAGGCTCTTCAGACTAGCGGAGAAAGGTATAAGAAGATCCAGTGTCTGGAATTTGAAGCTAGACAAATTCATACTGGAAATAACATGAACATTTTTAACGGTGAGGGTAATAAACCATTGGAACAATTTATCGAGGATGGTTTTTAAATCGATTGGATTTTTCTTTTCTTTTTTTTTTTTTTGTAAAATCTATGCTCTAATTCAAAAGGAATTATTCTGGGGATATTTTCTGGCCTGTTGAAGAAAGGCGGTCAGACTAGATGATCACAATGGTCCCTTCTGGCCTTGGAATATACAAATCTGTGAAGAATTCCTTCCTGACCCTCTTGCAGGGATCAGTTTGCACCCTGAAGAATGTGTTTGTGAATGTTATTGTTCCATGATCCAGCCCTCATTAAAGCCCACCAACGACATTTGACTCTCTGAATTCCTGCAACAGCAAGTTCCACACAAGTTCCACACATTAACATAAATGCTCTGTGATTAAATATCTCCTTTCATTGAGTCTAAACTTACTTGCCATTAATTTCATTGCTCTCATATTATGCAGCATATTCCCTTCCTCTCTCTCCTTTACTCTGTTAAAGCTATAGCATCTCTCCAGCATAGACTAGAGTTTCACCTTGAAAATGCTTTGTGTGGATCCAAGTAGATTATGGGCCCTGGGACAGTTTCTGAGGAGGGAGCTGGTGCTAGAGATAATGAGCTTGCCATGGGGAATGTATTGGTATCCCTAGTGACTCCATCCTAGGCTGCTGTATCCAGTCTGTGTGCAATTGAGAATAGAGTCTGTGGCGACTTCAGATTTTCTTCTTTCTTTTAGTACTGTGTGTTACAACTGCATGGAGGAAACAAATTTCTCACTCAATGAAACTGGTGGAAGGTCGTATTCTCAAGGCAGGAGCAACTGTTTTTCCTTTGCCTTGAATGCTTCACGAAATCCCAAGAAGCTCTTTCGTTTTCCCCAATGGAATATTGTCCATTTTGCCATTGATTTACCAATATTAACAAATACGTAAAGTGCTGCTAATTTTCACCCAACAAAGAGGTGATTGCTGGTGGCAATAGCTAGGGACAAATTTCTCAACGGCGCACTCAGATAGGCTGTAGAATAGGAAGTGGTCAAGGAAAGTGGCTCCTAGGTAACATGGTGATGGGGCCCCTGGGAAATATCTAACGTGGATGGAGTCGGGGTGGGCGCCTAATTTCCTGCAGTGTTAAAACTAGACTGGACAAAATACTAGTGAGCATGCATCCCAGAGCACCTGGGTTAAAAGGACAGAGGACTAGGCTGGGCTGCAAGAGATCTCCAGGGAGCACTGAAAGATGGGTGCCTCTAATCCAGGGCACACCATGCTCATCCCCATGGTATCCAAGGTGGCTCTGACATCCTATAGTCAACCATCCAACTCCAGAGCCAAAGGCCCCTACACCAAGAATTCCCTTCCATCTACCCTTGGACAGCTAAGGCTGGGGACCGTTAACGCTGGCATCCCAGCTGAACTCTACCTCCTTAGTGTCTCCTGGGGAAAGTGGTGTCTGCAGCTAGTCAAATGTGTCTGCTACTGCCCGACTGTTCCCGACCATATATTTTTTTTACTCCTTGATTTCGTCCCACTACTTCCTTGATGATGCATTTTATTGTTTTCTTTCTCCTCACCCTGTTTTCCACGTGGATATCACCTGAACTGCTATCTCCCTCTGCATTGGAAGCTATTAAATGGATAGATATGTTAATCAGCATCATTACAACAAACTGTCCCAGTCAGACTGCAATTCGGGCATACATTTAAATGATGAGATGTTTTTTATGCCACTGACAGCTACTTGAGTTAATTTATTTTGATTTTGTTAGGAGTGGGAAAGTTATCAGGATTCCATAATTAAAAATGCATGCTTGAGTTATTTATGCATGTTTCATATATTTGTGTATGTTCCATTATAATTCAACATTGGCCAACGGGGATCTCAAGTGTGAGGGGGTCTGGTGAACATACGTATCATTCAATTACATCTGTGACATCACATTTCATTGATTGATTGTGTGACATCTGGATAGGTTTGGATAAAGTAAGGTTTTCTCCAGAGATTGCTGGAACTGGTAACAATGGGTCCAAATCCCTTTTCACATTCACACCATTCCAATGTTTGGGGAAGTTTGGATCCGGAGGTGAACTGTGCAGTCAGTTCCAGTCTGTGTAGCAGAGTGGATTGACCCCCAGATGCGAACGAGCCCAGACATTGTATCTTGAATCTAAGACCTTGTTTGTCTCCATGCAAAAGTTGTACTGTTTTAATTGTACTACTATAATTAAAGTGAAACAACTCCTCTAGTGCAGATGCAGTTATACTGGCATAAAAGTGCCTATACTGGTATGGCTATTCCCACATGGGAATGTGAATAATCTATACTGATATGAGACACCTTTGTTCTGGTACAACTGCATCTACACCAGGGGTTGTGTTCATATAAATAGTTTGGTAAAGAAATGACACTCCAAATCATTATAGTTATATCAATGCAAAATTTTTTTTGCAAATCAGGTCATAGATTCTAGAGACCATTGTAATCGTCTAGTTCAGTCGTTCTCAAACTGTGGTTCGGGGACCCCTGGAGGTCCGCAGACTATGTCTAAGATTTCCAAGGAGGGCCACACCTCCATTTGAAATTTTTTAGGGGTCTGCAAATGAAATAAGCTTGAAAACCACTGGTTTAGTCTGATCTGTGTAACACAGGCGCTCATGCCGAGGGGGCGGGGGGCGGGCAGTGTCCAGTCTCCATGGAGACGTTCTGGAAGAGGCAAGTCCATTTTTTCTGGAGCTGAGTCTCCCACACAGCAGTGCTGGCCGGACCTGTGAATCGCCCACCAGCTATTCTGTAAGGGGATGAAAACTCAGAGGTGGGACTCAGCCCAACTCCCAGCTCTGAACACTCCTGATCTTTGGGAGAGTCCTGATCTATGGCTAGTTCCTTATCTCTATAATGGGCCAAATCAAAAGCCTGGAGCTGAACCCCATTGGACTCTGGATCAGGATCCAAGCTTCACCGGTCATGCCAGCCTGTCTCGGTAAGTAAATCATATCAAGTGCCTTGTCTCCTCACCCCTCAACAATCAGCCCCACAGCCTCTCTCTCGTCCTGAAGTCTGTCTCTATTGCATCCCTCCTCCTCCTTTAATGGAATTAATCTTTCCCTTGCCAGAGCTGCCTGCATTTTATGTATGCGTATATCAATAAAACAGAGGCCTTTCTCCCCAGAGGTGAAGGGATTAAACCTTCCAGGAGGGCAAAGGGAGGCTGAGCATTAGCAGGAGGAACTAGCCTGCCTCCCCTCTTCCCCCCCTAATGCACTATTCCTGGGGTCGAAGAGGGGCAAAGCAGAGGTTGCCCAGTGTAAAGGGTCCATTATTTCCATAGCAGAGCCGGGAAATGAACAGCTGACCACCTTTACCCTGTGCCTCGCCCCTGGGGAATGGGAGCGAGAAGACAGGCAGAGAGAGAGCAAAGGGATTTAGCAGCACACACTGGCAGGCAAAAGGATGCCGAATTCCATGGGAACTGCTATAGCTGCAGAGGCTTGGAGATGAGGGCTTCAGGGCAGGGTGTGGGGTGGGACTCTCCCGACACTGACATGCTCTGTTTTCACAGGAGAAGTGGTGCAAATACTTGGGGGCAGCTCCTCCCCCACCTAGTGCAATCAGTGGAAGGGCCAAGTGAGAGGCAAGATGCGCTTGTGGTTAAAGCACTGCACTGCAGACTCAGGAGATCTTGGTTTCCACCTCTTCCAGTGACACTCTGTGTGACCTTGGGCAAGTTACCTAATCTCCCTCATGCCTCAGATCCCCATCTGAACAACAGGGAGAACAACACTCCCTTTCTCCCGCCCTCTGCTGTCTGTTTAGACTGTAAGCTCATTGGGGCACAGACATGTGTACCCATTATGCTGCGTACCGTGGGGCCCAGATCTCAGCTGGGGTGTCTAGCCGATGCCGTATTCTAGGGTTCTCTGTGCCATTCTGTGTATTAGACCAGGTTAAACAAAAATTGCCAGCGCAGAGTTTTCTCTTCTGCTACCTTTCTTCAGCCCCATCCTTCATGTCTTAACAGCCAACACATCCTCTCCAACCCAAATATATAGTATCTTTGGTAATACTGCGCTCTCCTATAGCTGTTTTGATGCAACACCTCTGAGCACTTAGCAAATTAATTAAGCCTGAATACCGGCAGGTGGTAGTAGCCGTGTTTTACAACTAGGGAAACTGAGGCACAGAGAGGCTAAAGAATGGTCCCAAAGTCACCTACAGATTGAATGGCAGAGGCAGGAAGAGACGCAAAAACTTCTGACCTCTAGACTTGTGCTTTAAACATAGGCCCATTACATCTATTAATGCTGCTGAATTTTCAATCGCAGCTCAAATGGGTATGATTGTATCCACATGCCAGCCCTCTCAGGAGATGCTGTCTTGTTATTTTTGGCTGGGGAATCACTAGCACAGATAGGTATATGTACTTCAGGTTCCCTGGTAGTCTGTGCTGTAAATGGGCAAAATTCACCCCTGTATAAAATGCACCACTTAAGCCCATTTTAGTGTTGACCCGTGGGACAGGAGTGAATTTCACTCCATCTTGATAATATAATATACATAGAAATCCCTCTTTATCAAGATTAGAATATTTCTATATCTGTTATAGAGGGTATATGTGTGGCTGTGATGGGGGGAAGATTATAGCTACAAAAGCACTATGGAATACATTATGTTGTGGTATAAAGTTATTTTTGGCATGCGTTTGGGATATTTTTAGACTGTAAGTAGATTTCTTTTAAATGGCAGCTGTGTTGAACCTGCTGGAATGTTAGAAGTTGTCCCGACGGAGTTAGATTAGCAGGCGGAGTGTAGATGAAAAGTTTGAAGCTGCAAAATTAATACCACTTATTCCATGTTTTTCAGAGTATTCACTACTTATCAATCATGGTCACACGTGTCCGCAGGTGCGCATATGCACATACACATACGCTGCACTTCTAGGAGACCTTTTATTAGTGAATCTCTAAGCACTTTACAAAAACAAGTATGAATTATTATATCCATTTTATACTTGGGGAAACTGAGGAACAGAGCTGTTAAAGAAGGTCCCGTAGTAAAATGATTGCAGAGTTGAGAATAGATCCAATGAGTTTAATAACCAGGACCCTGCTCTGACCAGGGCTAGACCATGCTTTGTTAGAGACTTGGCCAGCAATTTAACTCATCCAGTTCCATGCAAGCAAATATACCCTCTGGAAGTTTTCTCACCTTTATTTTGTTCCACTGAATTTATTCAAGAGCCATTGTTGCAAGTTGTAACAGCCTGCACAGGGCCTATTGCCTGTCTGTGGACTCTAAACTGGAGGGAGTGTCTGGTTAGTTACTTGTTTTCTTCCCGGTTCCCCCAGCCTCTGTTGCAGGACTATGTTCAGTGGTGATGGAACTAGAGTGGCTAGATTCAGTTATGGGTTGCATGTGAGGTGGCCCCAACACATAGTGATCTCTTATGGAGCCTACAAGCCATCTTTGGGAATGGGACTATGGGCCTGTCCCTCTGGACCCAAATCCTTTCCCTTTGAGTGGCAGAGTCTGACAGAGATCAAGTGTAGCAAAGCCCCTGTAAGCTCTCTGCACAGTTCTCTCTGCAATTAGTTGAGGTCTGAGGAGTGCCCTATAACCCCCTTTCAGATCTGCCCTAAGCTGAGGCACCAGACCTATTATTACTGGTATTACGGTAGCACCTAGAGGCTTGGATCAGAATCAGGGCCTTGCTGGTCTATGAGGTGTCCATGCACACTCAGATCCAGCATGTCTATGAATCAAGTGGAAATGCCGTAGGCCTGTGGGGGTGGGGGGAAGTTTTGCAAACAAGTGTCAAGACCTCCCCCATGTTGCTAAATGGGAGAAAGATCCTGGCTAGGTGGGAGTGTGGTTTTTGGGGGGTCTTGGTAGGGAAGAGCTTGAGAAGCCCTGTGATAAGGCTTGGCCTGGATGCTATTGCTTTATCTCTTGTTTCCCTGCCTCTGCGCCTTTTCTCTTTCACCTGGGCTAAAAATGGGATATTGACAAAGTCCTAATGCTGCCCACTGGGACTCTGGAGAAAGGTGGGAGAAAATCCCCCAGCCAGTTCCTCCTCCTTCCAGTCTACCTCCGCCCAAACTATCCTCTGATTCTTTGATGAAAAAGAACAGCTACATAAAAACATAAGAAAGGCTGTACTGGGTCAGACCAAAGGTCCATGCAGCCCAGTATCCTGTCTACCGACGGTGGCCAACGCCAGATGCCCCGGAGTGAGTGAATCTAACAGGTAATGATCAAATGATCTCTCTCCTGCCATCCATCACTCTCCCTCTGACAAATGCAGGCTAGGGACACCATTCCTTACCCAGCCTGGCTAATAGCCAGTAATGGACTTAACCTCCATGAATTTATCCAGTTCTCTTTTAAACCCTGTTATATTCCTAGCCTTCACAACCTCCTCAGGCAAGGAGTTCTACAGGTTGACTGTGCACTGTGTGAAGAAGAACTTCGTTTTATTTGTTTTAAACCTGCTGCCCATTAATTTCATCTGGTGGCCCCTAGTTCTTATATTATGGGAACAAGTAAATAACTTTTCCTTATTCACTTTCTCCACACCACTCATAGTTTTATATACCTCTGTCATATCCCCCTTTAGTCTCCTTTTTTCCGAGCTGAAAAGTCCTAGCCTCTTTAATCTCTCCTCATATGGGACCTTTTCCAACCTCCTAATCATTTTAGTTGCCCTTCTCTGAACCTTTTCTAATGCCAGCATATCCTTTTTGAGATGAGGAGACCACATCTTTATGCAGTTCTGCTAGGTGAAAATTTTCTCAGTCTGGAGGATGCGAAACGTGATACTGCGTTTTACCAGTGCGAGGACCAGAAAATGCTGGACAAATGGGTGAATACTTTCTCTGCAAGGCTGCATGTATCATCTTCATCTCAACTCAATCAGTGCATGGGGGTGGGAGGGAGTTGGGTAATCATCATGGATTTTATATGTCTGTGTTACGTTATCCAAAGGCTTGGCAGCATTTGCATCTTGCATTTTTATAATTTTGCCAGACAATATTCGTGTTTATTTTAAGCATTTAATTTTTTTATCTACTTAAATTTTCAGAGTGCTGGGAAATGATGGGGGCAGGTCAGACAATGGGGAGATCTGCTGATAATTATTTAACGCTAGTAGACATTGAGATTCAAAAAGTTACGGTTTTATAATTGTTAAAACACAGATTGTCAACATCACATGCCAAAATATACCAAGTCAATTTCCTTAAATCTAACACTAAAAGTTCTCAGGTAGCATTTTTCTTACTTTGCCTGTCTGTAAATTTCCATTATAATTGATGGAAATGTATTTTTGTCAGTTTTTGTGTGTACAGTGAAAGCAACATTAGCTGACATTTAATGATAAAAATTGAATCCTTCCAAGCTTAATTATCCCTCTCTGTGCAAACTGAATGTCAACTGTGAACAGCTCCCCATAGTGGATGTGTTTCAGACCCTTTCGGCTGCTGGCTGACACTCTGTATCCCAGTGGGAGGCCCTGAAGCACAGAAGAGACAGCTGCAGGCTGGCCTGCTCTGGACTGAGTTCATACCCTGGTATCTCCTTCCCTTTTCCTCCTGGAATTGTATCGTAGCCTGCAGTAGCAGACCCCCTGCCACCTGTTGCTAGTTAAATGCTCTTTGGAACATTCCAGGCTTTGGGTTTTTGCATGAGTTGAGTGGGGATGAACTTGGCAAGGCCCTTGTTCCTTCATGAATAAATTAGGAGGAAAGCTGCAAGGTTGGGAACATGAAGGCTCAGTTGAGAGCCTGGAATAAAGCAGGTTTGAAGGTATGACTTGCTGAGGCGGGAATAGCAATGTATATGCTTTCTACTATTACTGCTATGGGGCCTTCTTCATGGGTCATCAGCAGGGTTTGAACCATCAACCTTCAGAGCAGACCGCTATCACTTGAGCTAATAGAGTAACTCTGGTAGTGGTAGTAGTAACACGCTGTGGACTAACTTCTAAAAGGGGATATAATAGTCTATGCCAAGAGTAGGCCAGACAATGATCTGGAAACTGCCTCTTCATTTCATACATAGGAATTGCCATATCATAACAGATGAATACTTTCTAGCCTAGCTTTGATGGCAGACTGTTCCAAAGGCTTCAAAGGCGACACAACTCCTGACCCTACTACTACCCCTTCTCCCCACTCCCCACACAAGGAATCTAACTATGGAAATCTATTCCATAGCTGGGGCAAGAGAGAGGTATGTCCTATGCAGTGTTCCCTCTAAGCAGTGCACATGTGAACAGATCCTAAACCCTGTGCACACGGCGAAACACCGCACACACAAAAATTTGCACAGAAGCACAAAAATTTGCACAGAAGATTTTTTTTGCGCACATGGCCTGTCAACTATTAGAGGGAACACTGGTCCTCTGTGCTAATCAGCACAAGCCCTGAAGCAATAAGATTGAATAACTATTGTCATTTTTATTCCAGTCAGAGTAACTGCAGATGCTACTCTTATCCATGTCATTTTTCTTAATGCACTAAACTAGTTTTTGCCACAGTCATATCAAGCAGCAGTGAGTTTCACAGGTTGGTTTAGACCTTTCTTTGTGGGTGAAGCTGGGGCCTGGATTGAGGATGAACTGGGAAGAGAGGAAGTTGTCAGTCACTGAAAATGCCACAGAAAGGACCATGTTGACTCTCCTGGTGACCCTGCATAGTATGTCCATGAAGTAGTATGTGTGCCTAGAAAGGAAACCACGCTCTTATTGCGGGAGTGTCTGACACAGCCACAATGCATGTTTGTGCATTGCTACCCTGTCCAGGTTTGGAGCTTTCCACTGCAGCACTCTGGTGGCAGCTTTATTGGAAGCTATAATCTAGACAGGTGCTGGGGTTTTACCATCCTGTCATCTCACTCTAAACCCCTCCTGATGCTCCATCCATTGCTGCTGCCAGGGGAGTTGCACGAGGGGTAAATCTAGGGTTCCGTTAGGGCTGCCATAGTGTGATGTCCTCACAAGAGAATCTATTATGTAAATAGCCGCTGCAGCTTGCGAAGGCACCCCACAGCCTGTTCTTCTGCCTGGTCCTACAATGCTGACTGTGGAGATCAGATTCACAGATTATTAGCCGGAGGCGGGAGACAGTGGACAGAGTCTTGCTCCATAGCAGAACCCCGCTCCCCTCCTCTGCCACAGATACGCGCAGTTGAGCCTGATTGGGCTTGTCCACTCTGAATGTGGAGAGCAGCCTGCAGAAGGCTGAGTGCTAGCTGATTGTGCTGCTCCTGTCTGTGAGATGCCTGGTTAACTTTAAGCACCAAAGGCTGAAATTTTCAAAGCTGCCTACGAGATTCAGATTCCTGGTTCCCGGCATCCCAAATCCCAGAGGTGGCTTTGGAAATCCCAGCCTAGCAGCCCGAGGGCCAGATGGCTGTTGCAAGCGAGCTGAGATGTCTCTCTTATCCCGTGTTTGATTAAAGGAGTGAACTCTAAAGCCCCGCTAGCCCTGGGATTGGAGTGATGTGTGACAGCCAGGCCTTGCAAGCCCGCTTCAGCATGCTGCTAATGGCACTTCAAATCTCTCCTTTTGTTAGAGCCTCACAAAGAGCAGCAGCAACCAGGTATTTAGAATGTCTTGCCTCTAAATGCCTCTGCCAGAAACATTTGATAGAGACACATGCTCACCTCACACAGACGCATGCACCAGATATATTTGATGAAGGCATTTGTTAGCCGAGATACTTACAGTGCGTGCTCCTGCTACCACCTTCTCTGATTCCTGTAATAAAGAGGAGATTTTTCAAGTGCTGTTCTGACGTCTGTTTTACATTTCGGGCTGTATTATGAGGCGTCTGAGTCAGCAGTTTAATATCCAGCCATCTCTTGGAAGAATTTGGACTGTTTGTTTACTATGTTGAGCACAGCCAGCTCCTCTCTGCTATTAATTGACAGGCAGGGATGCTTTCTCGGCCGTTTTAGAAGGCTTGCTGCATCTGTTCAGGCTCCGGGAAATGCACATTTGGATGATTAGCAAATACAATATTATTTCAATGCAAATGCACCTCTTGATACCTGACGTGTCAAATGCTCTGCCTAACGATCATGTTTTAAATATAGTTTATAGTTTTCTTGCTTCCATGCACCGCCTACTACTGTTATCTGCATTGTAAAATTCTTGTATGGCGTGTCTGTGTGTAAATTATATAGATCTATAATTACACCCACAGAGAGAGATCTATCCATATTTATATCTAGGAGAGAAGGAATGTCTTACACACACAACCCCTTTTAGGTCACACACTCTGATAATTACCATTTAGTTACACTGTGGTTGTGCATTTTTTGCTACTGTAATTACCACTAATTCCTACAGCCAGAAAGGTCACCAAGTGATTGAGAATAAATACATTGTAAACAGGATGTAGTTAATAAACCTGTATTCTAATGGTGTACATATTAAATGCACCAGGGGGGTGCTAAGTAAAGCAGTCATGTCATTAAGGTTCTGATTATATGAATTAATAGTAGTTACATAATGAAAAGCCAAATCACGGTATTTGTATCAAAGTGACTTTGATGTAGTGTAACAATTGCATTGAGTGCAGTGTAACAATACTACAAATACAGCACCCTTTATTCACTAATATTACTGTGATCAAAAGTGCCAAGTGCATTTAGCTGTGATTCATGTTTGTCCATATCCCAACTGCTGCTGTGTGTTGGAGGAAATTTCAGGGAGTCTCCTAAGATGACTTCTGAACATTCATGCCTAAATACTTAATTAGTTCTTTGACAAACTTTTTTTTAAAAAAAACCAAGAGACCAAGCACAACACTGCCATCAGCCGTAGGCTGACCAATTGCAGAACAACAGTTAAAGTGAAAAGTTTTGCAAACAACTTGTCTGGAAATTTGCGCTGTAACTTTAGGAAACGATTAGGAAGAATGAATAACTGCATGGAACTTGGGATCAGTTCAGGAAGGATTTTCTGATCACCCCTGGGGCTCAATGTATAATGAATATTATTCTAAACCAACATTTGGATCAGCTCTAGTTTTGTGCATGGGCGGGTCACAGCAATGAATACCCTTGTTAAGTAACATATCCTGGGGCCTGGAGGACTATAGTTTGAAAATCCTAGCAGTTTCTTTTGGCCGGATGTCTGTGCTGTATGCACATGGTGATTGGGTCTGGTGTATATGATAGTGTATCTGGGATGAAATTCTGAACCCGCTGCAGTCAATGGGATTTTTGTCATTGATTTCAGTGGAGCCAGGATTTCACCCCTGGTGTTGGGGCAAGTGGGGCTAGGTGCATGTGTCAGGGGATCAGTCTGTTCGGTGTCAGAGAAGATGTGTGTGGAGGGGTGGTCGGATCTGCTCTATGTGTGTGTTTGCTTGGGAATGGTGGGCATGAAATTTGTCTCTCTCTTCTACCTGCTTCTCCCGCTCTGATCTCTGCTTGTTTTCTCCTGCAGTCCCACCTTCGCCCCGCCACACCCCGCAACCTTACCTACCTCTTGAGAAGATAAAACACAGCTTGGTGTGTGTGTGTGTGTGTGTGTGTGTGTGTGCACAATTTTTTTTTTCTTCTGTCTGAGGCTCTCCTTCTGCATGTCAGGGCCTCACGTTCTTCCCAGGCACCTGCCAGGAGAGGCAGGTACTCGAATAGCTTTATGTGATGTTTTAGTGTTTTGTGTCTGTATATAAAGTGTGTGCATGCAGGGGGAGGGAGGGAGTTTCTCCTCTCTCTCGCTCTCCAGGATTGCAGGTGTAGTAGGAAGAGAACCCACGATAGGTTTCCGCACAACACCATCTGAGATGCTGACAGTGAGTTGTTCTTCAGGCTCCAATATGTGTCTCCACCAGGCAGACAGGTGATTTGTGATTAAGGGTACGTCGATACCGCAGTACCCATGGCACCCAGTCTCGGACCCCGGGTAATTGACACCAAACCTCCCCCTTTCCCCCGCCTTGCAGAGTTTCACAGTCCAGGCTCCAGCTTGAGCCTGAAAGTCTACACTGCAATTTTTAGCCCCACAGTCTGAGCCCCATAAGCCTGAGTCAGCTGGCCCAGGCCAGCCATGGCTGTGCCGTGCGGTGGGACCTTTATTGCAGTGTAGATGTAGTCATAGGCGCTGGACTGAGGCTCAGGAGAGTACCTATTGCACGCTTGCACGAGAGAGCAACAGGATACAGCCAGGGATGGGAAGAGGATCCAAACCCTCCACCTTTCCCCCTGCACCATCCTTCTCTCTCTCCACCAGCTGCCACAGTTCTTCCCCCCCTCTCATTCCATTCTCTCGCACCCCATTCTGCTCGATCCCCTCCTGTCTCCCTCTTCCTCACTATCGCTTCACCCCTGCCTTCCATCTCTCTTCCCTCCTCCCCTGTTGTGGTTTAATTGGCTTCCCCAAGTCATCCTGGTTTCCTGGTCTCTGAACCTTCAGCCAGAGCCGAATGGCCTGTGATTTCCCTTCACCTCTGGATCTAAACCCTGTCATTGCTAACCTGCTCCAGAAACCAGCAGAATGAGAAGTGTGGGGGAGGAGAGAGAGAGGAACATATCAGCCAGCCTCCGTCTGCAGCAAACAGGAGTGATCACCTCAGATCCAAGGCTAAGGAATCCCTTTTCTTCCCATTCCTAACCCCGTATGGGCCAGAGAAATGCCAACAGGGCTCAGTGATTCTCAGCGTGCTGGATGGTGCCGTGAGAGACTGACTGTTCGTATCTAACTAAACGGAAAGTAAAAGCAAAATGAAGCTGGATTTGGAGGAAGGGGAAAAGCGAGGGCCAGTTATTACAAATTCCCCCTTTCTCCCCACATCCAGTCCTCATCAGTCAATGGCTGAGAGGACAGGCTGTGGAACTGCAGTGACTGCAGACATTCAAGACTGAGGCTAGACACAAATCTAACATAGGGTGATGAGGCATCCGGTTTTTGACCAGAACACCCGGTCAAAACGGGATCCGGGCGGCTCCAGTCAGCACCGCTGACTGGGCCACTGGCTGTTCTGCTGGCGGTACCCTGCTAGCCTCTGTGTCGTGTGGTTCCCAGGAAGCAGCCAGCATGTTTCCCCTCTAGCTTCTAGGTGTAAGGGCAGCCAGGGGGCTCTGCACACTGCCCCCGCCCCAAGCGTCACCTCTGCAGCTCCCATTGGCTGGGAATTGCGATCAATGGGAGCTGCAGGGGCGGCGCCTGGAGACGGAGCAGCGCGCAGAGCTAACTGGCTGCGCCTCTGTGTAGGAACCGGAGGGCGGACATGCTGCTGCTTCTGGGAGCTGCTTGAGGTAAGTGCTGCTGAGAGCCTGCCCCTCTGTTCCCTCCTGCAGCCAAACCACAGACCTGATCTTCCTCCCACCCTCCAAACCCTTTGGGCCCAGCCCAGAACACTCTCCTACATCCCAAACCCCTTATCCCTAGCTCCACACCAGAGTCTGCACCCCCAGACAGAGCCCAGACCCCCCTGGACGCTTCCTGTTCCAGCCTGAAGCCCCCTCCTGCACCTGAACTCCTAATTTCTGGCCCCATCCCAGAATCCGCACCCCAGCCCAGAGCCTGTACCTCCTCCCGCGCCCCAGTCGTCTGAGCCAGTTTGATGAAAATGAGTGAGTGAGGGAGGTTGGAGAGAGTGAGTGACAGAGGGAGGAGGGGGATGGAGTGAGCAGGGGGTGGGGCCTCAGAGTAGGGGAGGGGCCTGGGTGGGGCCTCATAGGAGGGGTGAAGAGGGGGTTGGGCAAGGGTGTCCAGTTTTTTGCACATAGAAAGTTGGCAACCTTAATCTAACAGCATAATGAGAGTGAATGAATCCTGGAACCCAGAGACCGGCCAAAAGCCACCTCCAAGCCAAACAATTTTACTACACAGGAATTGGCTGCTGCCTCACATAAGGTTGCAACCTCTCCCGATATTGACAAATGAGTCCTAATTTTCACAGGTTTATGTCATCTCCTGTAACCTAGGCCTTAGGTGGAAATGGGGATTCTCCTGTGAACTTCTTACAGGGTGCATGACATCACAACGCAACACAACCACTCTGTTTATGGAATAGTCATAGTCACACGACATCACAAAGCCACAATTACTTGGCCCCACAGACTGTGAGAAATGGACGGACACACACATACATCCCCCCCGCCACTTTTCTGGCCCTTCCCAGACTTTCGAACTGGCGACATCGGCAGACTTTCCATTCAAACTCTTTCTTTTCTACCTAGCATGGCCTCCTCATTGTGCCACTTAAATGGGATCGGGTAGGGGGGAAAGGGAGGCACATGCTTGGCTAACCTGTCTCCAAGCTGGCACCATATCATAATAAACTCTGTCACACACACAGAAAAAACTGAACAACTCTGTACCGGCAGCCGCCTGGAAAGTGAGTGACCTGCAAACAGCACAGAGCCATAACTGCCATCTCCGCAACAGTACCCCTCCCTACTGCTCCCCCACCCCCCAGTTAAATACAAAGAAACCGCCCAAGGTGTCCCACCGTTGCTAAATGCCCCCTTTAACTGCTCATAGACATCCCCCAAAAGCTAATGAGCCAACCTCTTCCTGGCGTGCAAACAAACAACCCAATACCAGGGGGACAGGACCACGCTCTCTCCTGGTGCTGGGGCGAAATACCCCCTGAGGGTTCAACCTACGTCATCAGAACGCTGGAGAGGAGGAAAACAGCGGGTCCCTGGGGGATGGGACGCGGGGCTGAAATTTCTTGAATGATGAAGCACTGTAAATACCGATCACATCCACTGAGCTGAATGAGCCGTCCCCTCCCTGCCTCTCCCTCCCCGGCGGACTCAGCTACATTCTCTGTTCAGGTTTCAGCATCCACCTCTCTGCAGCAGCATATTCCTCCCACACATACCCTGCTGGGAGCCTGGCACCATGCTGGCAGCCTGCCATGCTCCCATCTGCCTCCCACTTCATCCCAGTCTGCCATTGTTTCCAATCAGTTTAGGAAACAACAGTGAGAACAATTAGAAAAGATAACGAGGCGGAATTACATAATTACAGGCCACTGAATCCAAAGCATTTCACGGGCTGAGTTCTGCCCAAAAGCAGTGACGGAGGGGAGGGGATAAGCGGGCGACATAATCACACTCTTCTTTGCCTTAACTTGCCTACCTGAAGGGTGCCCTGGCTGTGATTGAGCTTTGCAAGCTCCTTGGCTGGCATGAGAAGGGATTTTCTCAGAAGCCCAGTGCTTTACAGGGCTAGCGGAAGGGGGAATCCATCATTTCCTCCATCCCGTATCAAGGGCTGGTAGAGGTTTCAGATTCTGCATGACCCATGCTGGGTCATATTTACACATCAGCCCTAGCTGGTGGCAATAAGGAAGATGTTCAAGGAGCTAATCTGCTATCGAGTTCCCCAGAGAGCCTTATGCAATAGTCCCTGGCCAACTGATGGCGTCTGTGTACCAGCCGCCGGATACCAGGATCTGATAGCAACCCTTTATGCTGCAACCAATCTGCCCACCTGAGACTTCATGGCTGTCACTCTCCTGAAAACAGGTGCCAGTTGGAACTTGAGAGTGACAGCAAAGACCAAACTCAGATTCTCCCGTGCCGGAAGCTGAGGGCCCTGCCATTTAAACCAAAGGGGAATCTTCCTACTTTAAGCAGTATAGGGCATATAGCACATAAGTGTGCTGTTTTTATTCTGTCCTTTAGAGGCAGCATCACACACACACAAACACACCTCTCTCATCTTTCATCTTCATCTTTCATCTATCATCTTTCTCTCCAAATGCAAACGGGTGGACATCATACCAAACGGACTGAAGGTAAAAAATCCATTGCTTTCTACATACTGCACAGACTACAGTGAGAGATTATGCCAGACACTATCAAAGAAACTGAGGAACCACCTGATCAGCATCCTGTACAGCAAACAGGAAAACATCAAAAAAGAGCTTTCCAACCTGGAGACCTTGATAAACAACCAACCTTCCACACAAACAGACTTTACTAAGATAAGACAGGAGATCTATATTACACACTTCACCTCTCTACAAAAGAAAAAGGACTGCAAGCTATCTAAAATCCTGCCTGCCACATGGGACCATAGCAGTGGTACCCCTAACTCACTCAGCAATATCGTCAATCTATCCAGCTACACATTCAGCCCGGCAGAAGAGTCTGTCCTATCTCGAGGACTCTCGTTCTGCCCCACCACCCCCACAAACATGCTACAATTCTGTGGTGATCTGGAAGCCTACTTTCGCTGTCTCCGACTCAAAGAATACTTTCAAGACAACATAGAACAGTGCACTGATACACAGACACCATCCCACCAGCAGCACAAGAAGAACTCCACATGGACTCCTCCTGAGGGTCGAAACAACAGTCTGGACCTATACATAGAATGCTTCCACCAACGTGTACAGGCAGAAATTGTGGAAAAACAACATTGCCTGCCTCACAACCTAAGTCGAGCAGAACGCAATGCTATCCACAGCCTCAGAAACAACCCTGACATCATAATCAAAGAGGCTGATAAAGGAGGTGCTGTTGTCATCATGGACAGGTCTGACTACCAAAAGGAGGCTACCAGACAACTCTCCAACACCGATTTCTACAGGCCACTTCCCTCAGATCCCACTGAAGAATATACTAAGAAACTGCACCATCTACTCAGGACACTCCCTACACTAACACAGGAACAAATTAACATACCCTTAGAGCCCCGACCGGGGGTATTCTATCTTTTACCCAAGATCCACAAACCTGGAAATCCTGGATGCCCCATCATCTCAGGCATTGGCATTCTCACTGAAGGACTGTCTGGATATGTGGACTCTCTACTCAGACCCAACGCCACCAGCACTCCCAGCTATCTCCGTGACACCACTGACTTCCTGAGGAAACTACAACGCATTGGTGACCTTCCAGAAAACACCATCCTAGCCACCATGGATGTAGAGGCACACAGAGATGGAATACAAGCTGTCAGGAATAGTATCCCTGATGATGCCACAGCATAAGTGGTTGCTGAGCTCTGTGACTTTATCCTCACACACAATTATTTCAAATTTGGTGACAATATATACCTCCAGACCAGTGGCACCGCTATGGGCACCCGCATGGCCCCACAGTATGCCAACATCTTTATGGCTGACCTGGAACAACGCTTCCTCAATTCTCGTTCACTCATTCCCCTTCTCTATCTACGCTACACTGATGACATCTTCATCATCTGGACCCATGGGAAAGAAACTCTGGAAGAATTCCACCATGATTTCAACAGCTTCCACCCCACCATTCACCTCAGCCTGGACCAGTCTACGAGGGAGGTCCACTTCCTAGACACCACGGTGCAAATTAATGACAGCCACGTCAACACCACCCTATACTGAAAACCTACCAACAGCTATGCCTACCTTCATGCCACCAGCTTCCATCCCGGGCACACCACACAATCCATTGCCTACAGCCAAGCACTGAGGTACAATCATATTTGCTCCAACCCCTCAGACAGAGACCAACACCTACAAGATCTCCACCAAGTTTTCTCAAAACTACAATACCTGCACAAGGAAATAAAGACAGATCAACAGAGCCAGATGTGTACCCAGAAGTCTGCTGCTGTAAGGCAAGCCCAAGAAAGAAAACAACAGAACACCACTGGCCATCACCTATAGTCCTCAGTTAAAAACTCTCCAACGCATCATCAGTGATCTACAACCCATCCTGGACAAGAATCCCTCACTTTCACAGGCCTTGGGAGGCAGGCCAGTCCTGGCCTACAGACAACCTGCCAACCTCAAGCATATTCTCACCAACAAGAGCACACCGCGCCATAATAACTCTAACTCAGGAACCAATCCATGGAACAAACCTCGATGCCAACTCTGCCCACACATCTGCACCGGCAACACCATCACAGGACCAAACCAGATCAGCCACACCATCACTGGTTCATTCACCTGCACATCTACCAATGTAATATATGCCATTATGTGCCAGCAATGTCCCTCTGCTATGTACATCGGCCAAACTGGACAGTCCCTACGAAAAAAGATAAATGGACACAAATCAGATATCAGGAATGGCAATATACAAAAACCTGTAAGAGAACACTTCAACCTCGCTGGACACACCATAAAAGATTTAAAGGACAGCATTTTGCAGCAAAAATACTTCAAGTCCAAACTGCAAAGAGAGACTGCAGAGCTGCAGTTCATTTGCAAATCTGATACAATCAGTCAAGGATTGAACAAAGATTACGAGTGGCTAGCTAACTACAAAAGCAGCTTCTCTTCTCTTGCTATTCACACCTCCAGTTCAGCTGCTAGAGGAACACCTCACCCTCCCTGATTAGAGATAAGCTGGTTCAGCCTCATTGGACTAATCCTGTTATCTACCACCTGGTTCTTGCCTACCTGTTTATACCTGCCCCTGGATACTTCCACTGCATGCATCTGACGAAGTGGGTATTAGCCCACGAAAGCTTATGCTCTAAATTCTTTACTTAGTCTTTAAGGTGCCACAGGACTCTTTGTCACTTCTGCAATTCCAGAGTAATGCGGCTACCCCTCTGATTCTTGACACCTCTCTCTCTCCATTTCATTACACACTCTCTTAATGTACAGGCTGCAATTGCAAATATAGACCAGGTTTCTTTTTTCCTTTCTGCCTCCCTCTCTCAAAACATCTGCCATGAAGCCCTTCACCCCAGGAGGGTCCCTTCTAATGAGGTTGTCCAAAGTGACATTGAGTGAAGGACCCATCACACTTTCCTCTGTTCAGATTTCAGTGCATCTCTGTATCATCCATTTTTAGCATTCCCAAATTCCCTACTGAAAAGCAGTTAAAATTTCTTTGGTATTCACTTACATTTAGATAGCACCTTCTGTCACAAACAGTCCCAAAATAATTTGTAGCCATCACTGCATCCATTGTTGTAAAGCAGCCACTGCAGGAGTGGAACACAGCAGCTGTTTAATAGCACTCAGGAACACTGCACAAGAGTAAAAGGGAAAGGGAAGAACACTCCACCCATAACCACTGTTTTGTGCTGCATTCCTCCCCAGAAGTGGCTGCATTGCAAATGATGGGGCAGGCAGTTCTTTTTAATGTAGTGCTTTGGGACCAGTGGGACTGAAACATTCTGTATAGAAATGTCAGTATTCATATGTTGATTACACAGTGATATTTGGGTCACTGTTACAGCACAATGGGAACTGGTTTAAAGATGAACTCTGATATCAGATGATTCTCCACCCCTCCCACATCTGTGATTCTTGTGTAGTGTTCCTGACTGCTGTTAAACAGCTGCCATGTTCCATGCCTGCAGTGACTGCTTTATAATGATGACACAGTGATGGCTACGAAGTGTTTTGGGATTGTTTGTGATGGACGGTACTATCTAAATGAAAGTTAGTTCATGTCGGCACAATGAAGTCAGAGACCAGTTGGCTTCTGGGCTCTCCATCCTAGTGGAAAATGATGTGAGTAAATCCTGCTATGAATGGGTTTGTTAACCCTCTGAGACAAATGGCCATCTGGTTAATTTCACCTCCCAAAACCCCTGGCGTAGGTATGCCACCGTGGTCTCTTGCACTAAAGATACCAGCCACCTGCACACACAGCACAAACCTGGTGAGTTGGTTGTATGGCTCAAGAGAGAGAACAATCCTGTGTACTTCTAGTGCACTTTTCACTGGAGGATCTCGAAGCACTGGAGGAGTGCATGCACATCTTCCTTGTGAAATAGGTATCTCTCTCGGATATGGGTCAATACAGAGGTAACTTGGTGAAACTCTATGGCCTGTGTTATATAAGTGGTCAGATTAGCTGACCTGATGGTCCCTTCTGGCCTTAAGATATCAAATGAATATGAATCCGTAAAGTGAGGACAGAAGAGCTGCAGTGACTTATCTTAAGATCACACAAGTCAGAGGAAGAGTTGACATGACCCCATACAAGTCATCAGCATCATGACACAGCCTACTGCCATTTGAGTTATTGGAAGAACTTCTTTACATGGAGCAGCTGCAGCACGCTGCTATCTTCCACTAGACCAACCACTTGAGGAGCATGTGACACACCAATTATTAGGGTGTTATACTGGGAATACAGAGTCCAGAAGTCCTAACTAAGCTTATGACCTTGTGCTGACCATGTGCCTCCTCAGTAAGCCACAAACCAGCCTTCTCCTTGACTCCAGCCATATTCTGACTTCCCTCCACCTTCCTAGCCTTACCTATTAAGTCTGATTTGTAATTGTGGTTTTGATTTCCGAGAAACGAGGAGCATCTTGAAGCTCAAGAACTTGTTTGGGTGTACACCTCTGCTAACAGACAGAGTAATTAAACATCACCCACGAGTACTAGCATTACCCGTGATCTTTGATATCTGCTATGGCTATGAATTGGGATGAAAGAATGTTCAATCTATCACAGCTGCTTAGTAAGAATTCCCCCTTTCTTCCTTAACTTCCTGACCTCAGCAGTTTTACCATTTCCATGTTCTTCATGATCTACGTGTATTTTGCACCTTCTGAAAAGAAACCACTGCTGCTCCCCTTTCCTGACAACACAGATTGGGACTCTCCTGCAGAAAGACTCTTTCTGGGCCTTCTCTTACTCTCAGTGACCTTGATACCAGGAGGACGCACAGGCAGGAGAGTGCAAGAGGGGAGCACTCCTGCCTCATACTGAGAAAGCAGGACGATCAGCGAGTTGTCTTAAGTGTTTATACACAAATGCAAGAAGCCTGGGAAACAAGTTGGGAGAACTGGTAGTCCTGGCACAGTCAAGGAATTATGATTTGAATAACAGAGACTTGGTGGGATAACTCACATGACTAGTACTATCAGGGATGTGTATAAACTGTTTAGGAAGGACAGGCAGGGTAGAAAAGGTGGGGGAGTTGTGTTGTACGTAAGAGAGCAGTATGCCTGTTCAGAGCTGCAGCATGAAACTGCAGAAAAACCCGAGAGTCTCTGGTTTAAGTTTAGAAGTGTGAGCAACAAGGGTGATGTTGTGATGAGAGTCTGCTATAGACCACCAGACCATGGGGATGAGGTGGATGAAACTTTCTTCAGCAACTAACAGAAGTTACTAGATCACAGGTCCTGGTTCTCACGGGGGGACTTCAATCACCCTGGGAGCTGCTGAGAGAGAAATACAGCGATGCACAGACAATTCAGGAAATGTAGAGGACAATTTCCTGGTGCAAGTGCTGGAAGAACCAACTAGGGGCAGAGCTCTTCTTGACCTGCTGCTCACAAACTGGAAAGAATTAGTAGGGGAAGCAAAAGTGGATGGGTAGATAGTGACCATGATATGGTCAAGTTCAGGATCCCGACTCAAGGAAGAAAGGAGAGCAGCAGAATATAGACCCTGGACTTCAGAAAAGCAGACTTTGACTCCCTCAGGGAACTGATGGGCAGGATCCCCTGGGAGAATAACTTGAGGGGGAAAGGAGTCCAGGAGCGGTGGCTGTATTTTAAAGAATCCTTATTGAGGTTGCAGGAACAAACCATCCTGATGTGTAGAAAGAATAGTAAATATGGCAGGCGACCAGCGAGGCTTAACAGTGAAATCCTTGCTGATCTTAAACACAAAAAAGAAGCTTACAAGGAGTGGAAAATTGGAAAAATGACCAGGGAGGAGTATAAAAATATTGCTCAGGCATGTAGAAATGAAATCAGGAAGGCCAAATCACACTGGACTTGCAGCTAGCAAGGGATGTTTAGAGTAACAAGAAGGGTTTCTACAGGTATGTTAGCAACAAGAAGGTCGTCAAGAAAAGTGTGGGCCCCTTACTGAATTGGGGAGGCAACCTAGTGACTGAAGATGTGGAAAAAGCGAATGAACTCAATGCTTTTTTTGCCTCTGTCTTCATGAACAAGGTCACCTCCCAGACTACTGCACTGGGCAGCACGGTATGGTGAGGAGGTATCTTCCCTCAATGGTGAAGGAAGTGGTTCAGGACTATTTGGAAAAGCTGGATGAGTGCAAGTCCATGGGGGCGGATGCACTGCATCTGAGGGTGCTAAAGGAGTTGATGGATGTGATTGCAAAGCCATTGGCCATTATCTTTGAAAATGATTGGGTGAGGTCCCGGATGTCTGGAAAAAGGCTAACGTAGGGCCCATCTTTTAAAAAGGGAAGAAGGAGGAGCCAGGGAACTACCAGCCAGTCCACCTCACTTCAGTCCCTGGAAAAATCATGGAGCAGGTCCTCAAGGAATCAATTCTGAAGCACTTTGAGGAGAAGAAAGTGATCAGGAACAGTCAGCATGGATTCATCAAGGGCAAGTCATGCCAGACTAACCTAATTACCTTCTATGGTGAGATAACTGACTCTGTAGATGAGGGGAAAGCAGTGAACGTGTTATTCCTTGACTTTAGCAAGGTCTCCCATAGTATTCTTACCACCAAGTTAAAGAAATATGAGCTGGATGAATGGACTATAAGGTGGATAGAAAGCTGGCTAGATCAACAGGCTCAACGGGTAGTGATCAATCGTTCCATGCCTAGTTGGCAGCTGGTATCAAGTGGAGTGCCACAAGGGTCGGTCCTGGGGCCAGTTTTGTTCAATATCTTCATTAATGATCTGGAGGAATGCATGGACTGCACCCTCAGCAAGTTTGCTGGTGACCGCAAACTGGGACGAGTGGTAGATATGCTGGAGGGTAGGGATAGGATACAGAGGGACCTAGACAAATTAGAGGATTGGGCCAAAAGAAATCTGATGCGGTTCAAGTGCAGAGTCCTGCACTTTGGACAGAAGAATCCCATGCACTGCTACAGACTAGGGACAGAGTGTCTAGGCAACAGTTCTACAAAAAAGGACCTAGGGGTTATAGTAGATGAGAAGCTGGATATGAGTCAACAGTGTGCCCCTTTTGCCAAGATGGCTAATGGCATTTTGGGTTATATATGTAGGAGCATTGCCAGCAAATCGAGGGACGTGATCATTCCCTTCTATTCAGCATTGATGAGGCCTCATCTGGAATACTGTGTCCAGTTTTGGGTCCTATACTACAAGAAGGATGTGGAAAAATTGGAGAGTCCAGTGGAGGGTTACAAAAATGATTAGGAGGCTGGAGCACATGACTTATGAGGAGAGGCTGAGGGAACGGGGATTGATTGGTCTGCAGAAGAGAAGAATGAGGGGGGATTTGATAGCTGCTTTCAACTACCTGAAGGGGGGTTCCAAAGAGGATGGATCTAGACTGTTCTCAGTGGTACCAGATGACAGAACAAGGAGTAATGGTCTCAAGTTGCTGAGGGGGAGGATTAGGTTGGATATTAGAAAAAACCTTTTCACTAGAGGGTGGTGAAGCATTGGAATGGGTTCCCTAGGGAGGTGGTGGAATCTTCTTCCTTAGATGTTTTTAAGGTCAGGCTTGACAAAGCCCTGGCTGGGATGATTTAGTTGGGGTTGGTCCTGCTTTGAGCAAGGAGTTGGACTAGAGACCTCCTGAGGTCCCTTCCAACCCTGATATTCTATGATTCTATGACCTATTACCAGTTCCCTGTTAAAATACAATAACACCAGGCATTACATAAGCATTGCCGTAGCCTAATTTTCCAACTTAAAGTCCTGTCTGAAACCATACGTACTATATGTATGTGCAGATGAGCTTCCAGGTTCCATTCCCAGCTCTGCTACTTGTTTACTCTGTGCTCCATCCACAATATGGGGATAATAATACTCACCGTTGTAAGGTACTTGGACCCTTGGATGCAGTGTGTGTGTGTATGTATTTCATTATTTTAGAGGAGATGCACATGTGGCAGGAGTGGATATTTCCCATTTTACCAGTACATTTGGTACTTAATTACTGCAGTGATGGGCATGCCAGAAATGCAGAGAGATGCGAAAGAGGGAAACTACACATCACAATTCATCAGGAGAAAGGATGGCCTTATGATTAAGGGCATAGGCTAGAACTCAGAAAATAGAAGCTCAATTGCCACCTCTGCCAGAGACTCTCTTTGTAATGTTGAGCAAGTCAGTTAATCTCTTTCTGCCTCAATTCTACTTCTCTAAAATGGGGATAATAATCCACTCTTTCCCCCACACTTGTGGGTTTAGATTGTAAGATGTTTGGGGCAGGGAATTAAGTATATGTGTAGTACTTTGGGGCCCTTCATTCCAGTTGGGCCCCTCTAGTTGTTACCATAATGTAATTAATAATTTGCACATGCAAAATCATCCTATTCCAAATGTCGTCATTATGCAGAAAGCTAGGAACATTTGGATTGGAAACAGGTCGGGAAGCCAGGACTTCACAGGGAGAGATGGGAAACAAGAGCAGATGAAATACTTAAGCAAGAGAGTCTGTGTTCATGAAAGTGTTTTTGTGATTAATGAGATAAGAGGCAGGTAGAAACTCAACAGCAAATGTCTGAAATCTGGGCAAATGGTCCCTAGGTAAAAGGCTCTTCAAAGCTTTCAACCAGGCGACAATGACTCTTTAAACTATCCGTGGTAACAAACCATCACGCTGGCTTTTTTATGCACTCGAGCAGAACGAGAGCCTCTGTTCCAAGGTGGGATGAGGTGTGGGATGTTCCACTTTGTCTCTATTCAGAGACATTGCTTATGGCACCGGTTTGATTTCCCATGATTCCGAAAATGGCTGCCCACCACCGTTGCCATTCCCAGCTGGAAAGGCACAATGAACACAGCAATTTGAGTTGATGTGTGAAATTGAAAGAGACCTCTGCTGCCCCCAGGCTCACTGTCTCCCATTGAAGCAAAGGCTGTTTGGTGTTACTCCATCTTTTTCCTTCTACAGTAGAAGGCCAAAAAGAATCTGCCCAGGCTTCTAGGGTAAGAAGTTCCCGCCATCTTGCCATTAACCATAACTAGAGTGACCAGATGCCCTGTTTTTAAAGGGATAGTCCTAGTTTGGGGACTTTTTCTTATATCGGCGCCTATTACTCCCCAACCCCTTGTCTCGTTTTTTCACACTTGCTGTCTGGTAACCCTAAGCATAGCAATTTGTCCACCAGCTCCCTTTGATCTTAATTCCCTGCAGGCATCTTCCCTGTTCAGACTCCATCCCATTAGTGGTCCAAACAGCTACTGCCTACGCCTTGCTCACTGATGCCATAGGGCTTTCTAGAGCCATTGGTGGGGGGGGATAGGGCAGGCGTGAGTCTGTTTGAACCCTCCGAAATGCACTTAGAAGATCCTTGGGTGCCTTCCTGCATTCAAGTTGCTCTCGGCAAAGCATCACCTCGTATGAGCAAATATTAAACAAAAAACGACGAGGACAAAAAAAGAAGCAAAGAAGAGTGAAGAGGGGAAAAAAATGGGTTTCAAAACCTGGACAACATCAAGAGCCTGTTTCCATGGCAACCCTTCCTCCGTACAGTCGCTCAAGCTCAAGCCTGTTTTAATCGGTAACAGCATTTGCCAATAAAGTCTACCCTGGTCTGTGCTTCCTTCCCACAGATGGACCCCAGGACAGGCAAAGCTGCATGCCCAGGAGGCAAGGAGGATTTTTGCAGTGCGGGTCTCGAGGTGACAGTAGCTAGAGAGGAGCTGTAGGTCCTCCTGTTTAGGATGGCTTGCGGTGCAGAACTCCAGGCGTGCGGGCCATGCTGGGCATATCTCTGCAGCCTTCTCTGCACTAGCTGCTGCTTAAAATCACCCAGCACTGCAACTTCACCAGTGTGAGTTTTAGCACAAGCATGAGTGGACCTGGGGTTTGAACCACTGTGCCCCTGTAGACCTCTTCTGAACACACCTGGCCTTTCTAGTGGTTCAGAGACCAGCAGCTGCCTGCACCCTGTCTCACTAGCACTGCCATTATCGCCAGAGGCCAGCTGAGCCAGTGGAATCAAAAGCAGGGGAAGTTAAGAAACATCAGGTCTTATAGACATAGCTGCAAATCTGCGTCCAGTGACTGCCTAGGGGGCAGCATCCCAACTACACTAAGGAGGCAGAGAATAGGGAGAACCTGACACGGGGCCTTAGGTCCTCCTGTAGGTAAGCTGGCCTGCCACGGTGGTGAATGAAGTCTTGTTTGAACGTTGGAAGCTGCTGAGAAAGAGACGAAACGTGTTACCTTAGAGCATAGCAGGCATTATCTGTGTCCCTCTGCAGCTGCCCTGATTCATTCCTCAATAAGTTTTGGGGGACAATAGACTTGGCCAACATATTATGGGTTTACAGGACACGGCTTTTGTCCTTTCATGGATTCCTGCTATTACCCCTCCCCAGTAAGATGCTGCTGTCCAGACTGAGAAAAACAACCCCAAAGAGATAAAAGTGCCAAGAGAGAGAAATATAGATACATTATTGTTTTATAGACAAAACTTTCCAGCTGATTCCAAACTCCTCCCCTCTCCAAGCTTCTGATTTTGGAGTCTTTGTTTAGGTCTGTGCCCAGGGGCTTTGCCACTATAAATACTAAGTTGAGAAGTAGTCCTGAGATCACAGACATGGCTGGGGAAAGCTGGGGTTGGGGGGAGGGGGACAGAAAGGGAGGGCTCAAATAGCAAAAGCCCTACAAAGAGAGAAGAAAATGCAGCCTTTATTGCCTTTTGCTTTACTAGGTTCTGCATGGGTAAAATCCCATTCCCAAGTTTCCCTCCTCCCTTCCTGTCCTTACCTGTTGTATGGTGATGCTGCCACTCTGGCATTTTCCCCAGGCTGCATTTCAGTGGTAGAGGAATGATTCGGGTGTACTGTACAAAGGATGCAATCCCACAGACCTTTATTCTGGCCAGGAGTCCCACTGAACTCGATAGGGCACCTTGCCTGTGTAAGAATGACTCACGTGAGAAAGGGTTGGCAGCAGGTCCATTGTTTGTAACAGGGTTGTCAAGCTCTAAGGGATCTTTGGAAGAAAGACTCTGCACAGACATCTCTTGTGGTTACACTGTTATTAATTAATGACTTCAGCAAGAGTCCATTTCCGCTACTGTGACACTGAGTCCCAAGAGCGACAGGTAGAATGGCCTCTCTGCTCCCGTCTGAGAGCATCTTCCATCCTTCCTTCTACCCGCTGTTAGAAGTTCAACCCAAAGCAAGAATGACCAAGAACTGTAAAGCAGGGTGGGATTTTCAAACACATAAGATCCTAAAATATCAGTTAGCCGGACATTATTAATGACCAAATGACTTCTGAATCATCGCCCATATGAATCATCATTTATCCTGGCCATCTACACCAATAAAATCAGCTAGCATTGACAGCCATTATTACTAAATGAGAACCATCCTTTTTTTAAAAAAAGTGAACTATGCAGTGAAATAGCTGTCTCCAGCCCCGTCACATTTACATGGGCCTGTCGAGCCATGCCAGCTCAAACAGACACGGGAAATAACATTATGACATGCGACCACCAACTCGGAAAATAAATAAATAAAGTATCCGCTTAGCACCCCCAACATGCAGTCTTCAGCTTGCAACGCTGTCTCTGAGCTAACCAGCCTGAAATTGCCTAAAGGAGTCTGACAGGTAATTTTTACTAGGGCAGAGGATAGTAATTTCGCTGTCCAGAGGCAAGATCTTCAACTGTATCGGAAAATACCTACACCCGTAGAACACAAGTTTAATATAATAACAATTCCAGGAGAGCACAGTAAGTAATTCTCTCTTCCTTCCCCCACCATTGCCTTTCCCCCTCAGTGGTTGACAAATGTTTACAGAGTTTTGCTTTAAGAAACACCTCCAATGAATCTCTGTGGAATAAATCAGATATCTCACCCATGAAGGGTGATTATCCGTCTCTTGTTTGTGCAAAGGACCTTCGAGCAATTGCTAGGCCCCAGACAGGCTTATGAGTTATTGGCTTTTCCACGCTCATGAAAAAATCATCATGTTTATCTCTGGAGGTGAAATACCTTCTTCTAGACACAACCCAGAGGGCGGGATGGGACAAGCACAGGTGGCATGTGGAGGGCTGGCAAAGGAGGGTTTATGGCATTAGACGCCTCTGTTAGTAGGATCCAGATACAAACCCCACATGGAAAAATCTCTGGCTGTATTGCAGATAGAAATGTGCAGCCCAATGGACGATACACCACACAAAGGCTCTTGTATAGAAGGAATTCTCCCCACCCAAAACAATCATCACTCTGGGGCAAATTCTTCCCCAGGGATCTGGGTTACGCACCAGGGGTGTTCTTTGGGAACTGGGGGACACAAGAGCCTATCCTTTCATCCCTGCAAGCTGCAGAATCTCCCCATGGCCTTAAGGCTCAGCTGGGAGCAGACCATTGAGGCATGCCTCTGCCCACAACTCCCTCACCCCTTTGTGGCAGCAAGCAGGGAGCTCCCATTAAGCTGTGAGCAATGACAGGTGATACATTACTGCTCTCCATCTCCCATACAGCAACCTTCTTTGGTCCCCACCCCCATCACTCACATCACCCCTTTCTGGTCTGCATGAAGCATAGGTGCTAGGATCACCCTGGCCAGTCCATCTAACCATGTCACCTGATCTTTGAATCCCTCCCTGGGTCCTACTTTCATCACCAAATCAGGTGCAAATCCTCTTTCTGGTCCTCTTCAAAGCTCTTGATAACTACCTACTTATCTGACCTCATTTCCTGTTAGCGTCACGGAAAATATGCAAGTCTGGACATTTGCATCCTGCCTTCTTTAACATTTCCTTCTGCTGGTTTGATCAGGTGAATCTGGTATTTCTCCCTGTGTGTGTTAAACTACTGTGTGCTCTTAAACAGCTGGCATGTTGTACTCCAGAGGGGGCTGCTCTTCTGCGGGGTCGATAATGGGGTTCCTGGATTTCTATAGTTTCTGAAGTTCCTGGGATCCTTCAGGATAAATGGAAGAGGATATTTACTAGGCACCAGTCCTACCATTGGCAAAGCAAGAATATTCCAAACTTGTAAGGACCAGACTTTCCCCATCCCTTTGCTTAGTACTTCTCTTGTCTTCATAACCATAGTATCTGAGCAACTCACCATCACCAATGGATTTATCCTCACAACACCCTGTGAGATAGGGAAATAGCCCCATTTTACACAAGGATAGATTAAGTGACTTGCCCAAGACCACATGGAAGTCTGTGGTTGACCGGGGAATTTAAGTCGTGCCTCCTTAGTCCCAGTCACACGTTCTACCCCCTACCCACATGCTTTTTTGCTGTGACTGACTTGTTTTGGGCCCTTTGAAAAGAGTGGATGAGAGTTTTGACATTGTTTATTTCACTGGGAGACACCCAAAATGGCAGGGTTCCCCTGGCCTATTTCATGAAGGCTCCGGATCTTTCCTGTCCATTCTGTTCCTCAGCACAAGTAGTTTACTTTCCGCTCTGCTTTTAAGTCAGTGTTCTCTCTCCTGCTTGGCGTTCCCCTGTTACCAATGCTGCAGCCCTTGGAAAGACAGGGACAGCAATAACTTTGTTGACTCAGTGTTTTTCATCTATAGGGAGGGGAGAAAAAATAAACTTTAATAAAAGAGGAAACAAAAAGTGTGTGTGGGGGGGGAGGGGCAGTGCCAAACCCTGCTGGTAAAGAACCTAGCTTGCAGTTTACCCTGGTGATAAAATGTGAACCAGAGAGCAGCCCTTTTACCTTTAAAACAATAACCACCAAACCTAGCCCTAACCCATCTGCTGAGCTCTTGTTCTCACGGGAGCTAATGGCATTGACAGTGAATTTCCAGCAAATGCACCTCTTTTCTGCTTGGCTCTGTCTTTCTGTCTTGCTTTTCTCCTCCTGCCCATCACCTCATGGCCTCTCTGCACCTGATGTGGCAGGATTTGTCACTGGCTCTAGCATCACAGCCAGTCCTGGGACGGGGATTCATTTCAGGAAACCTATGGCTGCTGATTCAATGCAGTCAGTTGTTATGGAATCAAAGAGTTCAAGGCTGGAAGGGACCACCAACTAGTCTCCTGCACATCACAGGCCACTAAACTCCCCCACCCAATTACACCATACTGAGCCCAATCATAGCTGGTTCACAATTCCACCCACCCCCCAAAACCAACACTCTCTCGTTGGCTAGGGACCATGAGAGGAGGCAGGTGGATTCTCAAAAAGTGTGGAGGAGACAGAGATCATAGGAACATAAGAATTGCCAGCCTGGATCGGGTCTAAAGTCTATCTAGCCCAAAGTCCTGTCTCTGACAGTGGCCAGGAGGAGGTGTTTCAAAGGAAGGAATACGAAACACATAGTAGCAGATGCAGGATAATGTCCCCCCATATAGGTTTCACCCTGATCTCTGATAGTTAGAGGTTGGTTTAATCCAAAACTTTAAGATTCCTTCCAAAATGTGTCACTAATTATTACTCTGGCTAGGCCACTGGGGATTTGTCCCAGTATCACTGTGTAGCTGCAGTGCTGAAGTTCCCAACATGGAGAGGCAAAATTGCTATTTGCACCAATGGGGGTTACCTTTGCTTGGAACCAGTTAGTTCTGTCAGTGCAATTGCATCTTTGCCTGTGTATAAGAGGGCTCACACAGTGCAGATACGTACGTGGCTATCTGGCCTCCAGTGTCCGGAATGGGAGTAAGTCTTCAGGACAAAGGGTAGGGTCACATACCTGACTGAAACGGGGTATCATTCTCTTTTCTTTCAATCCAGGAGTTTCTCTCTTTCCACTACAGGGGGAGGAGCTGCTTCGGGTGTTTTAGATCAAGAAGCCGAAGGTTACAGAGCCACTCACTGCACTCAGTCTATTTCATGGAGTCTCTGTTGGTCTCAATATGAACTACGTCTCCTAGGCTGGAAATACCCGTTTTGCCCTTTGTGAATATGAGAAACACAACAGGGAGAGAAAGAAAACTGAGACAGGTTGAAAAAAGGTGGGTGGGGAAGAGGGATGGAGAAAAGTGAGAAACTGCCACTATAAATACAAGCAAGACCACTGAAGAAATTCTAACTCAGCATACACCAGCTCTGCTCTTACAGACAGGTGGGAGGAGGGGGGCTGGGGAACTCCGGTGACATCTGCACTGGAATAAAAGATCGTGGCATGGCTGCAGCTGGCCTGGGTTAGCAGACTCAGGCTCGCTGGGCTAAAAACTGCACGGTAGACATCCAGGCTCAGGCTGGAATCCAGACTGGGGTCCCAGAGCTACGCAGCATCTACACAGCAGTTCCGCAGCCCAGGTTCCGCAAGCCTGATGGGCCAGCCACGGGGGTGTAATTGCTGTTTACTCTCCATTTCCTGACCCAGCTGCGTGGAGCTGGCCAGTGCCAAGAGGACCAGCATGTAAATTCCAGCCTGGGGATTTTAATGCCAGCGTGTCCCATGAAATCTGGATTCTGCCCTGCCTGCTGGGGATTGGCTGGGAAAGCTGGCGACGACTATGGGAACAAGTTGCCTGGCACATCTATCACAGTTTGGTTGTTTTTTTTGTTTTTTTTTTTGGTCCAAACTGATTGTAAAAGTCTTGGATGGAATCCAGACATCACCGGGAATTTTGCAGAGAGAAAACACAGCTGGCTGTCACGTGATAAAGGTAAAGAATCCAAGAGCATCTCTTTCTTCTAATACCGATCCAGGAACTTTAGTAGAATTAGGGAAACGCTATCTCCAAAGCTACTCAGCCTCTCTGCTTCTCTGGGAGCTTCTGCAGCACCCTTCTGCCACAGATTTAAAAAACGTAGACTGGAGCGGGAAAGAAGAGGTGAACAGCAGATGTGTTCCATGCCAATTCCATGAGGAGTCTGGGATTCACGCACCTGACGGCTCCAGCATGCATCAAACAGTGGACGTATGAGGTGGGCCTAAAAGCTCTTTGGTGCACCCTGGAATTTTTAAACTCCCTGCTGCCCGGGCCTGGCGAGTAGGAAGCCAGAATGATCAGCCAGCACCCAGGAGCTCTAAGCCAGTTCACGCCGATGGCCGTAGCTCTGTGTCTATAACTCTTCTCAGAAAGAATGTTAATCACAGATGGCCCCTTGGATCATCTCGCTCATTAAACGCCATCCAAATCCCCCTGGTCCTACCACATCACCTGCTGTTATATAACACTCTTAATTGCTCTGCTCCATTGGGCGTGGGGCCACAAGCTGGGTTTGCCCCAGCCCAAACCAGAAATAAATGATCCAGCAATATGGGAATTATATCACCCCGACCTCTCATTGGTGGGGAGAACGTCGGGGTTTCTTTCTTTTCCCCTTTACTCCCCCCAGCCCATGGGCCTGAATCAGCCTGAGCCCTTCTTCTGGGGAAGAAACTTACGGTATGTCTACACTGCACTCGTGAGGGGCCTGCGTCAGCTGAATTGGGCTTGTGGGGTTTGGCCTGCAGGGCTGTCAAACTGTGGTGTAGATGTCTGGGTTTGGGCTGGAGCCCAGGCTCCGGGACCCTCCCCCTCTCATAGGGTCCCAGGACCCTGAGTGCATGGCACGGGGCCACTAATCTTGCAGAAATGTAGGATCCCCCTTCACCTGCAAAGCCCTTAGGGGTGTATCTTAAAGTTTAACTGGACAGCTCAAATGAGACTCGGCACTCGGGTTTCTGGATCCCACTGCCTGGGTGGAAGGAGCAGACTGGCCAGTCACTCATCCTTTGTATAGAAAGGAGCAGGTTGCCTTGGAAGGCCCCTTAAAGAGGAAACCACAGTGCTGTCAGGAGCTAATACAGGCTTCTCACCAAGAAGCTTTGCCAGTGGGTAAGAATTGCAGGGGAATAGAGGGAGGGTGCCTGGGCTCTTTGAGGACTGGCTACCCTTCCGTTTAGCTGAGATGTTCAGGACATACAAATGTTCCTGTAGGGTTAGGTTCTAGGCTCTCGGGTTGTTATGTTTCCAAACCAGTTGACCATCCACAATATGTGGTTCCTTCTTGACACCTCTCTTGGCTGAGTTTTATGTCCTCTCTTGCCAAGCTCTTTGGCCTTCCTGGATGACAGACCAGGGCTGCAGGGATCGGGAGGCTTTCAAAATTCTGCAGTGAAATCCTCTTTTGGATTCCCCCGCTCCCCACCCATACATCTTGTTCTCTCTCCCTCCTGGTTCTGAACATCTATTATGCGCATTTTCATTAGGAGCATTTTGCAAGCGATCTGTTGATTCATTGTATTAGAATTGCAAACAAATGGTATCATTTTCCCCACACGCTCTTCATTTAGAATTCAGCATTGATTTCCCAGCACTGTTGGGCCACTTGACTGACACTTCTAGTTGATTTCAGCCCTTTAAGATTCCTCTCCAAAACGCTATGGCTCATCAGTTCTTCTGCTAGGCCTTGAGAGTTTGCAGAAGCACAAACACCTGGATTAGTTTATATAGGCTCCATGCCTCCCTACTCCTTATATGGTTTGCTTTGAAATCTTATAGTGCTGGGGAGGGTGGGGAGAGAGCCGGGGGGGAGGGGGGATGGAATTTCAAATAAATCACTGGTGTAACTTCATTGACTTCAGTTCTTCCTACCCATAGGAGTCTGGTGGGCGTATGCATTCCTAACACATAACAAACCTTAAAATAGCCCTTGAAGATGTAGGCAGTGAATCTTCCAAGTGCTGGATTTTGGATCCTCATCTTCCACCCTGGACAAAGGAATGCTTGGGAGGAGTTATCTGTCTGACATCAAAACAAACCAATATACTTCAGGATGGCACAATATTCTGTACTTGGATAGAACCTCAGATTCAAGGAGTTCACAGATCTATACAGATACGCATTGTTCAGTTCTTGCAACCAACCTGTAAGGTGGAGACTAGCACCCCCGTTTGGCAAAGGGGGTAAATCAAGGCACAGGGAGAGCAAGGGACTCCTCCAAAGTCAGTGGCACTGGCCGTAGCCGGGGGGATGGAATGGAATGGATGATCTAGTAGATTGCAAACCCACCACTACATTTCTCCTTTGCTGACTTCAGATCCAAGATCTGATTTAGTTTTCCCAGGGGATCCAGGTGCACCCCTGCATGCATCAATACAGGCCTCTTTGACAGCTAATGTGCCCCCCAGACTGCCTTTGGAACCCCCGCCTTCACCTTTAATGCTAATATCTCCTGTGTGTGTGTTTCTCTTCTGAACGGCTGATGGATTTCACTGCCGTGGCAGAGCATTGCAAATATGAACTGCTCAGTGTACCAAAATGACATTTGTGCAACTTATATTGTAAATACCTACTGACACGCTGACTCCGTTGTTAATGTAAGAGCTTTAAGAGGCTATTAATTTCATTATTGCTTGATCAGCAATGAGCGTTAACGTCCCCCTCTGACACCCTGCTGCTTGGCTGGTTAGGGCTCCTACGGAGAGGAAACTGGGAATACTGGTCAGAAAACACAACATAAAATCATGAGGCAAAAGGGTGATATTCACTCCACTGTGCACAAAGCCAGTGCATGGTTTATGCATCACCTTAGCTCACAGAGGGATGGGCTAGATGACTTTTCAGGTCTTAAGCTGGTGAGGTTTACTAAGCGTTCTGCTGGCTCTCTGCACAGGGGGGCATGAATTTCATCCCATCAGAGCCAGATGGGGACAGCAATAGGCAGACAAACTTGTGACCTTTTCCATGTGCTCAAGGCCAAGAGGCGATGATCCCTCTTGTTCTTTCTCTGGGTTCCATGTCTCTCTTCTCTGCACCCTTGTCCTTATCTCTCCCACACCATGGTAAACCCTGCTGGATGTCTGCGAAACCCCAGATCTCAGAGGGATTGGAGCGGTCTGTATCCTTTCAGCAGTCCATGCCACTCAGAAGGCACCCATATCCGTAACAGAGGAGGAGCCAGTATCCCTCTACCAGGAGCCATCCTGAGCTTTGCAATGAGGGCTTTAGTACCGTGGGGTTTGGGCACAGTGATGTCCTGGTTGCTCGCTACATTAAATCCAGTCGTCCTTTAAATACCATTGGAGTTCAGAGCCGGTCAATTCCCCTTGAAATTCAACAAGTTAGAAAGGAAAAAAATAAAAGACTTGTAAAGTCTTGAAGTCCAACCCTCCTCACGTGCAGGAGAAAGGATGCTCCCCTGGGGAGACTAGAGTGAAAGGGCATAGACAGACAGCTTTTGCAATGGAAAAACGATTAGCCCAATGACTTGAAAAAACGAAAGATTGATAAGAACTAGGATGAGTCTGAGGAATAACTTCATGAGCCAGATCTATCAGGCTGTGGGAGAGTCTCCCAAAGGAATCATCAGGAGGCCCAGCACTGGAGTCATGAAGAACTGGACAATACTGGGAAGCAAATCTTCAGTGAGCAGGGGATGAAGGAGGCTGGGCAAGATGTGGCCTACGGCACCCTTTTGCTGGCCCATCCCAGCACTTGTACATCCCTCCCAGTGACCCCAGGCAGTTCCCACAGGAAAGGCGGAGAAATCACCGGTCCCTCTCCCCAGAGAGCAGTGGAAGCAAAGGATATATCTGATCTGGTTCAGAGGTAGGGCGACCAGACAGCAACTGTGAAAAATCGGGACCGGGAATGGGGGGTAATAGGAGCCTATATAAGAAAAAGACCCAAAAATCAGCACCGTCCCTATAAAATTGGGACATCTGGTCACTCTATTCAGAGGACTTCACAAGCAATCTGCATTTTGTCCTATTGAACATTTTTTCACCACACGAATAATTAAAGAGTCTCTTTAGCTGCCACTCGTTCCATGTGAAGAGACAAAAAACTCTTTCGCTTGAAGTCACCCTGGCTCAATCGCTGTTAGGCTGCTGCTGCCCGTCGCTCGCACATTACCCACTTCATTCATATTAAAGACCTACTCAGATCCCAGGCTGTCCAGAACTCCGGCAACAGAAACGTCTCAACCGAAACTGTTTGTTTAACATTCTGATCCTGGCAATGACTGCCGTCATTAGAGGGTAAAATCCTTGTCACCCACACAGATCCCATCAACTGGGCTCTGCCTGGATCACCGTGTCTTCGGCTACTTAAAATAAAGGTGCCGTGGTAGTCCTGACCAGTTTGCTGACCTACTGGCTATGCCTTTGTTCACCACCATAGTTTCCCACAAAGCCTCCTCCAGGCTGCTGCAGAGGACTAAGCGATCTGCGTTGTGTAAGGGCTGCTGTGGTTCTGCTCCCTTTCAGACCTCACGTGCCCAGGCAATGTGTGGGGAGAATTCCCCTTAGCAATACACTGGTTTTTACTCTCCCTTCTGAATGCATCAGCTTTCTGCTAAGATCCTGCAGGGTCCTTTCCTCCCCTCGCTTCCTTCTTCTAGTTCCTCCCCACTGCTCCCCAACCTGGCCTTGCTGAGCTGCAAGAAGGCAGCCTCTGATATCTCAAAGGGTTAGTTAAGAGACCTCCGTTCTTCACCTGTGTCTCTGAAATTCCCAACAGACAGAGCTGGGGGGTTTATTGCCAGCAGAACAAATGAAAGGGGGATGGAGGTGGAGAGAGAAAAGGAAAGAAAAGATTATATGAAGGATCTAAACAACAAGGGATCAGCAAAAGCCTGGATAATCCAATGGTTTGGGCGCTAGCCCAGGACTTGGAGGTAGGGCTGGTGGAAATATTTTCGAAGCAACTTTTGTGAAGGTGGAATATGCGTTAAAAAATTTCATTTCATCAAAACCAAAGTGTTTCACAGAAACATAATGCTGATTTGGAGCAGTGGTCTCCCACCTCCCAAGCAAGTACACCAGCCACCAAGCTTTCTCGCCATCTCTCCTATTGGAGCTGTTCCACTTTGTATTTATAATTATTTATTGGGCCTTTAAGAGAGACTTATTCTATTACCCAGTGGCTAGTGGGAATGTCCAAATCAACGACTTAAGCCTCTATCTCCTACATCCCACCTGGGTGTCGTAACCACCAGGCTAGTGGCAGTCTCAGAGGGCGAGGGAGGACCATTCTGGAATTTGGACCTATTTACAGAACAGTATTTATTGGTAAACCACCTCATGAGAAAGACAAAGGCACAAAGGCCTCTGGGAAGCCTCATAGAGTAACCTTACAGAGGAAGTCAAGGTGACCAGCCTTATTACAGTTTACTCTCTGTGGTACTGAGGAAGGTCACCCCAGGGCAGCAGAGAAATGACTCTTTCCAAAGAGCCACTTCACTCGATAGCAGAAGGATACTCCACTTCAACCCAATGTCTGCCTAATAGGGCCAGAGGGGATGTCAGAGGGAACGATAATGAAGGAGGAATTCAGCATCAGTATCCAAAGAGCACAACGCGTGCTGAAGAATCCTAAAAACTCAGGCAATTGCCTCCTGGGAAGAAGGAAAGCCACAGCCAGGGTCATCCTCAACAATTAAATGTGGTCCTGGGGAACCAGGAGCTGGGAAGACAGAATGGTCTTAAATAGGATGCATGTGTTAGGGGTTGCCTATTAGACTTCTTATCCCCTGCTATAGTCTCTTTGCACTTGTGCTGAGTTTACTTCCAGTGTACTAATTCAGGGGATACGGTCTCCTGGCATGGTTTCGAAAGGTCGTACAGAATTCTTGCAGTACTTCCATGCCTGCTGTTTAATTGCAGGATGCAGAGCTATCATTAGGAGGAACCTTTGCTACCGCAAGACACTATAATAGCGGCTTTCATTTCAAGTGCTTTGGAATGGCAAATAAACAGCGCCACCAATATGCAGACAGTACGCAGCCACCTCGGAAGAGATGAGGGCAGCACACCCTCAAGAGGTTTTTGGCTAGGGTGCCAGGACAAGGCAGCGCTCTTCCACAAAGTGCCAGGGGATCTCTCGTGCCTATGAAAAGTAGGCAGGGCGTGGGGCGTTTACCAGGGATGAAGATCTTAATGTGTATGGCATCTTCTGATGCCTCCACCTGACTGACAGCAGCAGCCACGGTACTGACAAGTTCAAGTGAGACATAGAGCCTCCCCCCACCCTCAGTTTGAGCAGACAGAGGTGACCAGTGCAGGGTTATTGTTAGTTGAGATGGGTTCGAACCACACTGCTGAGGTCCCCAAGTTCAAGTGGATGTGGGACATATTGAGATCCAGTGGTCCAGCTCAGAACCATCCCTGATCCTTACACCCATCTGATCTCTTACAGGTTTAACTAGCTATTTACACTGGACATCGCATCACCAAGTACAAGAGCACGCCACAGCTCCAAAACAGCCTCCCCATCCTGGTTCACGCCAGCCGGCCTGTTACACCACTGGCACTGCTCACTAGCTCACATTGGCATTAACGTGCAAGGGGGCAAGAAGATAGCAAGACCATGCCAGTCTGCATGAAGGCAGCTAATAATGGACCTGATAACAGCAAGGTGAGAGGCAGGGACATGAACACTGAGGATAAAGGGAAAACTAAGTCAGTTCTGCGAATAGCCTTGAGTCGCACTAGTACATTCCATGGTGAATTTAGCCTTCATGACTGGTGCCTTGGCCCATTTTCCATGGCTTCAGGCATCAGGAGGCAGATTGGTTAGCAAGTAGTACAGTAAATATACAGAAACCCCCAATAAGATTTTTGGAATGGATGTAAACCCTCATGCTTCAGGCCCCAGGCCAACCTCTAACTGAAGGGGTCAGGAGGAAAAGTTTTCCTTAGGGCAGGCTATCCCATAACATCTTCCAGCATAGCTATTAACATCTTGCTGTAAGGTTCCCTGTATTACCTTGCTTTGAAGCAGCTCATGCTGACCACTGTTAGAGACAGAATCAGATGGACCTTTGGGCTGATCCAGTCTGGCCATACCTATGTTGAGACACCTGGGCAATTATTTTGCACACTGAACTGCTCAGGCATGGCTTGGACAATGGGTATTTTGGTTAGGAAGATCAGAGGGAGAGAGAAAGCTTGAAGCTGACACTTTTACATACACTGCATTCTAATTGGGGTCAAGGGATGCAACAGTTTGGTAGCAGCAAGTTATTTTCTGCATCACTGGCCTGTCAAAATATGTTTCTACCCAGATATAAGGAGGGGAGAGGAATAGACTCCGGAAACAGCTGCCTGACAAGTCTGCTCTTGAAAAAGTGAAACATCTGACAGCTGCCAATCTGGGCCAGGCCAGCTAGATGATTCGCACCATGGATCCAGGTGCCTGAGAAGGAAGAGGAGCTAGGAGTTGCAGAGGGCTGGGGCACTGGCATTAACTGATTGCAGTGGAGAGGGGAAGGGAGGCACGTAGGAGGATGAAATAGAACTGTCCCAAAAATCCAGTGCTCTGGTTATCTCAGGCTTGCGCAGCAATTTGATCCTCCTGTTTCTGCCTCTGAAATTTCATTTACGTATCTTTATCCCTAATCTCTAGGGACTCCAGTGGTCAGCAGTAACCCCACTGAAGTCACTGGAGCGACCCCATTATGACGACGAGAGGAGAATCAGGGCCCAGAGGCATACATAATTCCAGCTGAGCTAGTGTCAACATTTGCCCAGTCACACAAGCCGAGACCCTCCTCACTCAGCCCACCCCCTTAGAAAAGCCCTGGACAAAGCGACTTGGCAGAGCTTCCTGAAAGGCCACACAAACTCATGCACCAGCTGATGGAGGGGTGTGATCCAGAGCTCTCTGCTACGAAGGCCCTGACTCCAGATGAACATATCTAGGGACTGCCTTAGAACCCTGCCAGGGTAAAAGAATAGGAGAGAGGAGGTCTCCGAAATAGGCAGGTCACATACTACAAAGGACTTATGTATATATATAGTGTTATGCTGGAAGATGTTAATAGCTGCCCCTCAGGTCACAGACCTGGTTAAAGCTGATGGGTGTACTAAGCACCCTGCCGTCAGGCTAAATAGAAGGAAAAACTGTCTCTTTGTGTGGGACCCTCACAATGAGCCGTTACTGAGAGCATGCGGAGTCTGTCGGCGCTACGCCCGGCTCATGAGACAGCTCATGGTGTCCAACACCATCAGGGGATCCAGAAACATCTATACAGAACACATCATGCGACACCGTCAGTTCCAGGTCGAGTGATCAAGCCCGCCGACCAGGGAAATAACCCACTTCCTCCCTTCCTTGATAACCCAAAGGACGCACCCCACCCATGTACTTATTTTCTACACCGCTACTGACTTGGACTCTTCATACATTCCAGGGGTGGCGTTCCTGAACTCACTTATCCACTGACGCTTTAAAAACTCCCACAGCCCGATCTGGATCTGTGCTGGTTATCTGATATGTATATACCTTGTTAACCTTGTCACTGATACTTGCAGTCCCCCATAACCCAAGCCCGACCCCAGATGTACAGAATCTTCCTTCTTAACTTCTGTAAATTTGACTTTTAACATTAGCTTTAATAAAATTTTTAGAGCTGAAACTATAGAAACCATCACCCAAAGTATTGACTGGCATGGCAAGGTCTGAGCAGGTGCTAAGCCACGTAGACTAAGGGGTTTCCCTGTGGGCTGACTGCAACAGATTAATGCCTCAGACCCGGCATTAATGTGTGTCTGGGGTTGAGAGAGACAGAAGGCAAGCAGAAAGAGGCAAAACACAAGCAGAAAGCCAGGAGAGAGCAAGAGAAGCAGTGGGGAATGTGGCCATGGGAGGAAGCTGAAAGCGAGTTTTTTGGGGGGCACAGGACTTGCAGGAAAGGCAGGCTTGGATTTCTGAACAAGGGAACGGCCTCCTTTTTGTTCCTCCTGTTTCCAGGGAAACTGTACTGTCTGTCCATCCTTTGCAAATAAATAGGACAGCGCCAAAGAAATACCTAATGGGTATCATCAATATTTCCTCCTAGCAGAAACAACCCAGCAAGGCCCCAAATATTGGCTCAGCAAAGGGGCAGCTATACACAAGGAAGAGGTTAATGGCAAAGAATATAACTGAACCTGAGATGAAGCCAGTAGAAACCCTCCCCAACCTAGGGCTCTCCCCTTTTCCCATTCAAGCGAAGTTAGCGCCGGGGAAAGGGGCTAGAGGGATGGCTCCAAGGACTGACACCTGTGTTTCCACAGCCCATGTATAGCACAGACAACGGCAGCGGAATCTTTCCTGATACTGCTCAACATACTTCAAATCTGACCCAGAGCCGCCATCTCTAGGGAAAAGAGGATCCAACCTCTCTAGGACCCAGTCAGCGCCTGCCCTCTCTGAGGAGAACTGTCAATAAAGAGAGACCCAAAACTAGTGCCGCTTTTTGCTTAGCCTGCCTGCTCTCCCCAGCCGCCGGCCTACACTGAATTGCAATGCGTGAGATGCTCATCCAGAAGATAACCCCGTGCGTGGCATTGGGCCTGCAGAGATGCCCCTGACACACAGCTCTCCATGAGCCTCCTGGCTTCATTAATGAAGGCCGAACCCTCTTTAATAGAATTAACTGTAAAGGCTGATCTCCAGGTGGATTATCAATCTAAAACAGCAGCATAAGAGCAGGCAACTTGCTCAAGGAGTGCAAGCCAGGGCGGCTTGCTTTCCATTGGCAAACAGCTTTCAGCAAACTCAACGCAGAGGCTGGGGAGGGAGCGGTGACACCATAGGACCCCAGATGAAGACCCAGGGACTTCATGCTAAGATGTCTCTCAGCTCCTCGGACTCTCTAGGCTTGACGGCCCCTTCAGGGCCAGCGCACAATCTGGAAGTGGGGTTCTCTAGGAGACACGTCTCTTCTGATGTGTATGAAGGTAGCAGCTGACCAAAATTGTGACAGGAGCCAGGCAAGCAGTGACAGACGGTCCCTGCCTGAAGAGATTATTATGTAAATAGACAAGGCAAAGGGTGGGGAAAGACAATATTACCCCCATGGAGAAAGGAGGCAGAGAGAGATGAAGTGATTTGTCCACAGTCACCCAGTAGGTCAGCGTCAGGGCTGGGAATTGAATGCTGCAGATGGAGGCTGGCTGATGAGTTGTAGCTGGTACGTTCCTCTCTCTCCACCCCCACACTTCTCATTCTGCTGGTTTCTGGAGCAGGTTAGCAATGACAGGGTTTAGATCCAGAGGTGAGGGGAAATCACAGGCCATTCGGCTCTGGCTGAAGGTTCAGAGACCAGGAAACCAGGATGACTTGGGGAAGCCAATTAAACCAGAACAGGGGAAGAGGGAAGAGAGATGGAAGGCAGGGGGTGAAGCGATAGCAAGGAAGAGGGAGACAGAAGGGAATTGACCAGAATGGGGTGCGGGAGGATTAAATGAGAGGGGGGAAGAACTGTGGCAGCTGGTGGAGAGAGAGAAGGATGGTGCAGGGGGAAAGGTGGAGGGTTTAGATCCTCTTCCCATCCCTGGCTGTATCCTGTTGCTCTCTCATGTTCGCATGCGATAGGTTCATAGAGGGATTCCACAGCAGGGATTTTTGTCAGCTTGTGCAGGGGAGCTCTTGTACAGTGGTATCGCATGGGTCAGACTGCCTCAGCAATGCTGGCAGCAGCCGCAGGGCTGGGGAGAGTCCAAGTGCTAGGAGCTGCAGACTGGATGCTTTGAGTCTGTCTTCACAGTGACCTGAGGTTTCATGTGCTACAACCATGCTCCCCTTCAGATAGCTATTTCTCTGCAGGATCTAATGTCCAATGGTTAGATGCAGCAGCTTGGAAGTAGATGGGAATTTGGAGCCAGCAAACCTAGGGGGTAGCAGAATGCAATGTGATAACATGGCAACACGTTTCCACCCAAAGTTCCTCCCATCCCACATAAGAAATAAGGCAGCCCAGGTCCTGAAACAAATGAGGGGGTAGGCAGAGCATGAGACTCCTAGGTGACAGGCTAGGGGAGAGGTTCATCACAGCTGTGAACTGCTTCCATGCCAGTCTGGAGGACTGGAAATGGAAAGGCTCTTCCTGGAGCAAGCTTCATTGGCAATGGACACTGCCAGTCGGTTGGCACAGCTCTCTCCTTCCCCCTGCCTCCTACAGTGCTTACCTAGCAAAGGAGACCACATCCAATATGAATAAGAAAAAACATCTGCTACTACACTAGCTAATGTGGAAATTACAAAGGATTTTGACCCTCTTGCTCCAAGGCATTAACTGATCCCAAACTGGAGTCAGTAGAAAATCTGCCCCCACACCATCACTTCTCCCTCAGTGCAGTACTGTACAGCTAGGACAGGAGTTTTGTTTTCTCCTATGTGGGTCACTGTCTCCAGGGACAGAGATGGATCATTGTTCTCTTCTGGTTTGGCAAGTCCTCTGTTTCTGTGAAATGAGCTGGCCCATGAAATCTGACAGCAGTCATTTTGTTTCATGGGAAGCAGCATCCTGAGGTTGATGTATTAATGCTTGTTTGGGGGTGCTGAGACCATAATGCTCTGTGGGGCACCATGTAGCACTATGATATGGATGTCCCGGGAGTATGCTGTCAGGTAGTACTTCTGATGACTATATTCTGTTGGCATGCAGATTGGCTTAGTGCTGCTGGGGATGCGTCTTGTTGGCGTGTATTGTCACATAGTCCTGTGTCATGAAGGGTCCATTGGGACATGTTATACTGGGTCATGGATGTGCTATCAGCAGACCTTGTTCTATAGAGCTACATCATGGATGTTCCATAGGCAGACATAGCCCAGGAACATAGGAACCGGCAGAATGGCTCATGGTCCATTTAGCCCAATATCTGTTTCTGGCTGTGCCAGGCACCTGGTGTTTTAAAGGAAGGTGCAACAAATCCTGCTTTTGGCAGATGTGAGATAATCTTCCCCTCCTCCCACAGTTGGTCTCCCCCTAATCCATAATAGAGATTAGTTTAAACCCTGAAGCGTGAGGTTTAATTTCACTTCCAAAATTTTTTAGTATTAACTATTCTAACTCTGAATCTTCTGATCCATAGAAATATCTAATCCCTTTTTGAATCTTACCAGTTTTTTGGCCTCAGTGATTTCCTGTGGCAGTGAGTTCCACAGCCTAATTAAACACCGTGCGAAAAAATATTTCCTTTTATCAGTTTGCTCTTTCCCAGCTTTTAATTTTGTTTACTGTCCCCTTGTTCTTGTGTTGTTATCAGACAGGGAGAACAGAAGCTCCCGACCTACGTTCTTGATACCATTCATTCATTATATTCTTTTATTATGTTGCCTTTGGTTCACTTCCTTTCTATAGTAAACAATCCTCATCTTTCCGGTCTCTCTTCATAGGAGACTTTCTGCAGGCCCTTGATCATTCTCATCACCCGTCTCTGAACCCCCTCTAATTCTTTCCCCAGAACTACACTGTACCTTTGCTTTGGATGGTCTGTCAGAAGACTCCATCCCATAAGAATACATTCTGGATGATCCCTTGGCCCATGTTCTGTTGTGTGGATGGTGTTCTCTCAGAAGGCCCCTGAGCGCTGAATGGGAACACACTATTATGCAGGGCTACATCAAGAGCCTTTCATCACCACCTGATGTCAGGGAGTAGCTATCCATTTCAACATCAAAACACTGGCAAGCTTTGGAAAAGCCTACCTGCAGGGTGCGGGGTGAGTGGGGGGAGATGGCCTAAAATCAATTCTTGTTTACTTAGCGTTTACAAACATTGGCTTCCAGCACCTCTCTCACACTGAAGAAGAATCCTTCGCTTTCCATTTTCCTGCAATCACCCCTCCCTTTTTGGGGCTATATATTTGCCTTACTTTTATTACACGTTTGTATTACACTCACCCCCTCCCTCGAAACAAGGACTGGCTGCTGGGAAATACAATCAGAGCAGCTCTTGTTATTTCAGAGTGTTTCACACAGTTGTTTTTCTTCTGTTACTAGGGGTTTTTTTTCCCCCTCCTCCCTTTCTTTCCCAGGCTAGTGCAACTGGCAGAAAATTGGCAGCTGTCAGTGATCCAGAGGTGCAGGGAGTTTTCTTCTAAGTAGCTTAATAGGTCTATATTTATTTTTTATTGTTTTTTCCAGCCTGTGGGTTAATAGAGTATTTTAAAAAACAAACAAATCCTAAGACTCTACATCCAACCAGCCTCCTCCCACTCTCACCTTGCCAGGCTGTTTCATAGAGTCCCAGCTTCAACTGACCACAGGCTTTGCAGGACGTCTTCTGGGTCATTTTATTAGTGCTGTCTACTCAGTCTGAAAATGTGCCGAATGGGTTATAGACTCTAATGAAGGAGGCTGAATTACATTCCAGGCCCAGCTTTTTAATGGACAGGTTAAAACAGAAACAGGCTTCCTTGAATCAGCCCTGTTGTCCCCCCACTTCCCCTGCCCCTCACCCCATGCTCTTTTTTGTTCAGTTGCTTAATTTCTTTTATTGTTAACACTGGATCTTAACGCTTTACATTCTGTAGCTATACAGATGCAGCCTCATTTAGGTCTGCAGATGGCATAGCAACCAAAGCCGGTTTTGTCTTCTGATCAGCTCTAATGAGTATCCTATGTTGATTTTAAACAAATAGATGGACCACCAGAGGCCACACTCTGAATATACTGGCTTCTGCTGCTAGGAGTTGAAGGTTGGCTCATTTGTCATAGAACTTGGGAGCAGCTAGAAGGTGTCCTCTCAGCTCTGAGTTCACTTGGACAGCTTGAGAGACTGATCCCTTGGGGGAAATGTGAGATAGATCCACTTTTGTCCATATCTGCTGGTTGAGGGAAAAGGTTGCTTTCCAGGCTAATGCCCTGTATAGCATTCCCTCTGCTAGTGAAGCAGGTTTTCATGTCCGAGGCTGTCTGGGAGTAACTGCTGCTGTAGGACGCCTGGGTCGCTGCCTCTCAAGTCTCCACAGGGAGTGTTCAGGGGGGTCTCTTTAGCATGGAAGGAAGTAAATAGAACCCTTTTCTTTTCTGTTTTTACTTTTGGGCTGTGACACCTGATTTATTTTTGGTTTTAGATTCTTCACAGGTACAGACAAAACTATTCCTGTTCAGTTGCTTAGGTGATAAAGCCATTGTTGCTGGCCTGCAGCCATACCACCTTGCATTGTGATCTTCTTCTATTTCATAAGCTATGCAGAGACGAGCTGCGCGGAAGGGAAATCCCAAGGAACACACAGGTGTTGTAGGAACAGAGGTGTTGCGTCGTCAGTAGATTTTTCCTCTGAGTCAGTACAGCAGCAGTGAGGTGTTAAGAGGTCCGGGGTGTCATCTTTCCAATGAGATATAAAACCGAGACCTTGACTCTACTTCCGGTAATTAAAGATTCCGGGGTAGTTTCTTCCAGAGATTATTATTATAATACACATACTAGCCCCACTGTTCTGGTGTGATTCCAATCTGGGACATTGCTTCACATCATCTTACCTGAATCATGCTGGTGTTTATAACTGGGGATCTCCACTTTGCTTTTTAAACAATACAAATGCTGAGCTGAGATTTTTCTTTTTTAGCAGCATTTTTTATTTGTTTTAATGCATTGTATTGGGGGAATTGGGCAAATATGCTGCTTTTTAGCAGTGCATGAGTTTGTCCTTGGGAAAGACTCTGAGAAATCTGCCAAAAATGGTATGTTTTGCCTCCCTTGTATCTGTGTGATTATTAATATCTCGTGATATAAGGTCATAGGTCACACCAAGGAACTAACGGCAGATCTAAAGGGAATTTCTTTTCCAGTGATACATGACTTGACCTTCATCTCCTAACTGTGTCAGAGGTGTTCAGTCCTTCAGAATGGTCAAATCATATGATAATAAGACGAGAGCCCTTAGCCAGAGGGAGACAGCTTTAGCGCACTAAGTTTCAGGCTTGCAACTACTACACACTTTGCTGCCACAAGTTCAAATTGCAGCAGGATCAACTTATTCTTCCATGACCGTTCCTGTGTGTAAGTCTTATGGATGGGACTTTAAAAACCAGAGTTCTGGGAGAATACAATGGAGGCCAAATTAAATGATCTACTGGTCCCTTCTAGCCTTAAAATCTATGAATTTAAGAGATGAGGTTTAAGCTGGTCTCCTTTACCAAATATTTCCCCTCTCACCTTTGTTGTACAGCGTGCTGAGTGCAAGCTGTCTTCCTACCTCTACACCAGAAGTGGTTGCATTCCAGTACTGCTGTACCATGTGGATAAAGGCCAAACATTTCCTAAAATTAGGCCCTAAAGTTGAGCTCCTGAATTCATATTTAGGCACCTAAATAAATGGCCTGATTTTCAGAGGCGCTGAGTACCCAGTAACTTCCACTAACTTCACATGAAGGTATGGGTGCTCAGCACTTCTGGAAATCCGTCTTTAGACCTCTTGTTTTGGGCAGCCAAAAATCAAGGCACTGAGAATAAGTGGCCATTTTTTAAAATGTTTTCTTACCTTGTCTGCCTAAATCCCTCAGTCTGTAGAATAGGGACAGTGGCACTTACCGTGATGTTCTGAGGAGTTTGTTAATGTTTCTGCAGAGCTTTGAATAAGTAGAGTTATGGAAGCTCAGTCTCCAAAAAGTTAATCCTCGATTCGGCCACGGTGTAAATCATACAATGAGTGACTAATTTACCTTAAACAGAAGGCCCAGAACTTCCTTCCAAATGGACCAGAGCCAGGATTACCAGACAGTGTACATTTTGTTGGCTGGGTTTGACTTTAACCAGTCCATCCTATGCAATTCAGGATGGCTGGCCCCATAGCAAGTCAGCTGCTGCACAGGAGAGTGTTAGAGAGCAGCCTCTTGGTTTCCAAGAGGCCAAGCACTTGCACCAGGTGACAAATCTCTTAGGACTAGGTTGACACCCTATCTATATAAGAGTATGTGAATTGCCAAGTCAGAGCAGTGATGCATCTAGTCTGACTTCAGGATTCTGCTCTGCTGGAATTGTCCAATGAGACATCTGGTTGGGTATCCTAAATCCCATATAGCAGCTCAGATTAAATATGCCAGTGGTCTGGTATTCCATCTCTAGCTATGGCCAATGCTGCAAGGGAAGTCATAAATCTCCCATAATGCCCCACATTCGACCCCAGCTTTTGATCATATTTAGCCCCAAAGAAGGGAGACAAATAATGACTGTTATAGTCACTCTTATTCTTAATGTAAATGTGTCATTTTGGAGCATCAGTTTCAAGCATAGCTGGATGGAAAGACCACTCGCCAGCAGGTCGCTCATGAAGCATCGGGAGAGTAGAGACAATTGAATTAAGATCCCATCACGGAGTTAATTCCTGGGGTTCATTTTGTGACTGGCAGCTTGTCAACCTTTAATATTTTTCACTAATGTCTGGGTAACAAGAAGGGAGAGATTTTCTTTTTCTTATTCAGACGATGGGATAATTAGCAGATTTTAAATTACTGCTCAAGAAATCTACCTAACTAGCCATTATAAAAAAAAATCAGCTCCTAAATCAAACCCGCAAAATATCCAGCCAGACATTTCTGACCGGATGTGCCTCAGAGACATTTTTTCAAGCTAATTGTGGGCGTCTGGCGCTCACTGTATTGGAGAGCCAAGTATTACATGGAAAATGGTATTCCTCTGCAGTACAGCAGAAGTGCTAACCACCAGCACCTTGGGCCTTACTGCTCACCATGTGGGCCATTTCCCTCCCCTCCGCTTTCTGGCACAGCTCTTGGGCTAGGAGCCTGACTCTGTGGAATGTGACTAGAGTTTTCTCTAGGGGAACAGGCTTGCAGACCTGAGTTGGGAGTCCGATGATTACCTGTAAATCCAGCACCCTTTTATTTGGTGCTTGTAACGCAATGCAGTTAACACCTAGCCAGGAGTTACTGGGGCTGCAGGTAGAATTTTTCAGGAGGTAGTTATGATAGGGTTTTATAGCACCTTGTCATCTAGGATTCCCCACAGTGACCTCATCTCTGTGGCCCGTCATCAGATATACAAGTGCAGTATATGTTGTTTTGTAGGCATTCAATACAAACAGTAGGGGAGGCATGATCGAGGCCTGGAAGCCAGATAATCTGGATACTCTTCCTGGCTCTTCCCTTTGTGACTGTGGGCAAGTCACAGAATGTAGAGGTGCCTCAGTTTCCCCATGTGTCAAATAGGGACAGTGATACCTCCGTGGCTCACGGGGACATTGAGGTTTAATTCATGTCTGTGTAAAATAGCTTGAGGTCCCCAGATAGGAAGGAGAGTACTCAAGTGGAAGGGGGTAAGATCAACTCTCATTTTGCAGCATGTGATTCCCTCCTGTCACTTTATCATCCCATCAAGAGCTTCTGTGCCTAAATGTTACAGTGCTGGACACTCCAGAAACGGCTGTGATAGACAGGACACTGCTTGCAGGGCATTCCAGCACAGTGGCTGTATGCTTTCCCTGGCTGCATTCGTCCCCTCCAGTGGCTCACCCGATATTATGTTAGGAAGGGGTTCTTTGAAGCTTTCTGGATAGGCGATGACTCATTTCCACACCTTTATATAGTTTGTCCCATTCTTTGCTACTGACCCCGATGAAATGTAAGCATGTGCTTCATGTGGGACAGTATGAGCATTGTTTCCCTGCCTGTGCACAGACATCCTGAGAAGGGCACCAAAGGGGTTACAAATGTATCTTTTTCCTCTACCTCCGCTGGTGCTGGAGAGAGGCTGCTCACTGATATTGGCCTGTTATTTGAATTGTAATAATACAATTGCAGTCACACGGCAGGTGAATAAACAGAAAATATATTCTGTGGTGTGTTAGAGACTTATCTTATTATTGACTGTTCTGGGACGAAAAGGACAGAGAGAGAGAGAGAGAGGCCACCAAATGAGCCCAGGTGTTTTTTCCCTTCCGTGCTCCTTTTCCTCAGCATGTTCTGCTGACTGATACATTTGCTGTCCAGGCAAGTGTATCTTGCTCTCCCTATTTAGGGGCACTGTAAGTCCTGATCCAGCTGATGGAGGTGGACAGCTTCCTAAAAAACTGTAAGTCTCGATCCAGCTTCTTAAAAAATATAAGTCCTGATCCAGCTGATGGAGGTGGACGGCTTCTTAAAAAACTGTAAGTCTTGATCCAGCTTCTTAAAAAATGTAAGTCCCGATCCAGCTGATGGAGGTGGACAGCTTCTTAAAAAACACATAGCCCCAAACCCGTCGCTCCGAGTCTTGCTGCTCTTTGCTTTGGCTCTTGACATTGTTCATTAGCGATTCTTGCTTTCTCAGGATGCCAGTTAGGTGCTGCCAACTTCCCTTCCACATCGCTTCCTCCAGCCTCTGTTCCCACTTAGTCCTGCTGCTCCGGTTAGCTGACACCGTGCTGTGCCTGGCTCCCCAAGAGCCCACTGCGGACAGACATGTCCATCTTAGCACTTGTAGAGTTCTTTCCATCTTCAAAGCACTGCACGCACCTCCACTACTATACAGGACATCCCTGCAAGGGGGAGGCAAGTACAGTTATCCCATCATGGTGTTAGATGCAAGCATGTCTCCTTACATTCAAGTACCGTATATATACCAATGGAGCCACTTCCCGCAGCTCCCATTGGCTGGGAACGGCAAACCGCGGCCACTGGGAACTGAGGGGCTCTGTGCCTGCAGACACTCTAAGTAAACAAAACGTCGCAACCCGCCAGCGGTTTGCCCTGATGGGCCAGGAGCCAAAGTTTGCCAACCCCTGAAATATAGGGTTAGCTTATGAAAGGGTCATACAGTTTTTGCTCTTTTTACCTAACCATCTGGGGGAGCCGGCTTATAAACGAACGGACTAATGAATGAGTATATATGGTAGGTCTCTTGCTTACCTCTCTGCTTTAGGGCCTGATCCAAAGTTGATAGGAGTTCTTCCACTGACTTTAATCAGCTTTGGATCAGGTCTCCAAGGGGGTATAGCGTCTATAAGTAAAGATAGTGGAAAGATGTGTATGAGACAGTGGAGGGAGGGGAACAGGTCTAGAAACCAGGAGACATACGCAAGGCTCTGCCATAGACTCTCTGTGTGACCCTGGACAAGCAAGTCACATCCACATCTATGTTTCCATTTTCCCCTTTGTAACACGAGGATGATGATACGCCTCCTAGCAAAGTGGTGAGGAAGTAATATGTGACCACAGAGAATTACTATAGCTGGCAGCAACTGATGGGGAGGTTTTATAGATTTTCTGGAAACAAAAGTTATTTATTTATTTATTTGAATTATTTTTCATCAAGCAAAGACTTGGAGGATAACAATTAAGGCTTCAGCTGGTAGCAGCTTCCTACCACAATGCAGCTACCTTTCACAATGCAGCTACAGTGGTAGCAGCTACCTTTCACAATGACCATGCACCACTTGAACCAAAAGTTTGCCTACTCCTGTTCTTCTCCTCCCCATTGCCATATCCTTGGGGTGGGAGCAGTACCTGGGAGGATAGAGGGCCCTGAGAGGCTCATCTGAATTCGATCAAGAGCCAGTTTCTCAAAGGGAAACAAATTATCTTGTCAAGGGCAGCAGAGCAGAACTGACAGAGACTACAGTGGCAGTCTCCAGAAGAGACCAGCCCAAATTAGGTGGGGTTTTCCTAAGTGATGGAAAATCCACATGGTGACTCAGATTGCCTGGGAAATTGATGTGTCTCGTCAATGTCTAGGGGTTGATCCAAATTTGGAGTTGTTTGAATTTGGAATTCCCAGGATAGATAGATGGGGAGAGAGACACTGAATTTGGGTAGATAGCTCCTTTCCAGCTCTGTGTATCAAATCACCTTGGGTCTGACTCTCTTTGGTACTGAGGCCACCTTACTCCGCTCTCACAGCGTAAAGGGGCTATATTGATATCATGTTAAGGGCCATCTTACATTGGTAGAGTGGCGAAAGGTGGCCTTTGTGTAAATGACAAGGCTCCTTGCTTTTCTGCTCTCATCTGGTATCTTAGCTAACTCTTAGCTCAGGCAGGACTGGTGTCTGCACAAGCGTCTTTTGAGGTAAACCCAGAGGCAGCAGGTGATTCAATAGGTGTTGTTCTATCTCCTGAGCTGGGACTGACTCAGTGTCCCAACGTGGTACTTGGATGTACTGTGCTGCTGTATTTTGGGTAAGGAGGAAAGTCAAGGTCTTGACTGCTTATGATCATTAACATTCCAAAGGCATCTGTTTAATCTACAGACCCGGTATTTGGTATTTCTGAAGTACCTGCTGATTTGGTCTCTGAGCACTGACAGCAAGCATATTAGTCCCGGTGTCTAGTCTGAGCGTGTGGGGGCATGAGCCGGGGCATCCTGGCCAAACTCCAGTTACTTTCGGCCTACTTTAGTTCCCCTTCCCCACTGGCACTTTCAGTTAGATGCAGTGCTTTCCCTCAAATCCTGTGCTAAATGTTTGTCATGCAGCTGCTATGTTCTACCCCAGAGGTGATTGCATTTCAGCAGTGAGTTGACTAGTTTGAAAAAAAAAAGAAATATAAATACGAGACAATGCTATTATTATTGTATCTTTTTGTTTATTATCTTAAGGCAGGGCCTACAATAAGCATGTAATCTGATTTTACGCACTGTCCCCTCCCTCCCCTGTCTCACACACATCTTTCCACTATCTTTACTTAAAGATAGTGCGGCTGACTTCTGTAAAAATCCAACAGGGTTGCTGGATGAAAAGCCCCCTGTGGCTGTTTGTCAGGAGACATTCTGACATGTTGGGTTATTCAGAGGGTCACTACTAATCCCTACACATGTACCAGAGGGTGGATCCCGAAGGCTGGCCTATTTTCCGCTGTAAGGGTATAGACCACACCTCCGGAGCCTCTGAACTGGAGTCTGATCCCAATAAGTGATATGCCAAGATCTGTAAATCCCTGAAGACACAGACAGGGAAAGGGAAGCGAGAGACAGGGAGGGTGGGAGAGGGGTAGTATCAGAATCGCTGACATCAACGTCGTCTTTTAACTTGCTCTTTCCTTCCTCGCTGGTTTCTGATGAACAATTACAACATAAGGCAGCTTTGTGACTGTTTCTGTAAGAGAGGCTAAAGGAGCGGTATCTGGCTAAGCATGGCTCCTAGCAGGGTTAGCCAGGAATGGGAGACTGCCAGAGGCCTGTCCATATCTTAGCAGCGCTAACATCTGACATGTGCGCACACTGAATCCAGCCATTGAATGGGAGTCTAATTGGATGGCTCCATTCTGATGTCTGGCTGGCTTAGGCTCCAGGGCAGAAGTGTAATTGTTCTTCTTATGCAGCTCTTCATCTTGTTGGCTTTTCTAGGCCTGCTTTTGCCCCAGTTCGGCACTGGGTTCCGACCGAGACAGGCAAGCTAGAGGGAATACATAGAAATGGCATCCAACATAATACAAGGCCTGGCGGATAAAACACGCAGAGTGAGGGAGCAAAATTTATGCTGGAGGCCAGGAATATGGGGCGTTGAGGGGAACATGATCATCATCTCTAAAATCCGTGTGGAGAAAACATGGTCTAGTGGTTAGAGCCCAATCCTGAAAGGTAAGTCGATCTGCCTTCTATCCCCCCTTGCACTTGACAAAGGGTGGACAGCTGGTGTGCTGTGACCTCTGCGTATTCCACCCATCGCAATTATCGTGCTGTTACTTTGTACTCCACCTGCTGCCGCATACTTGGACTGTCAATTCTTTCTGCTGTGCTGTACATAGCATAGCACACTGGGGGCCTGAGTCTGATCCAGGAATGGGGTCTCTGGGCACTACTGCAATACAAATAAGGAATGATCATTCCTTCCTTCCCTTCCTCCCTCACCCTTCTCAGAAACTGAGACTCGTCCCCTTTCCACAACTCACCAGGAGAAAGCCATAGTCTCCATGGAGTCCACTAAGGACTTTACTATTGCCAGATTTTGTTACATGGAACATGCTTTGAGACTACAATGATAGATATTAGTGCAAAACCTTAAGACAGACAGGCAGATGATAATGACTTCTCTGCCTCAGTTTCTCCATCAGTAAAACAGGCATAATTTTTCCATACCTTCTAGGGATCATTAATTCACTGAGGTCCATAAATAAAAGCCCCTTTGGGATCCTTGGATGGAAGGTCCTATAAAATCCTAAATGCAGTACTACAAACACTTATTATGTGTTTAATTATTAACAACAATGTAATGCTAATACTTGAAGGGAAAGGGGTTGGAGAGTTCATTTCCCTCTGGGGGGTTTTCCTTGGAGAAGGGTAAACGTACAGGAGGTATCTGAGATATAAGGGTAATAGGCATTCAGCAATACATGTGTAAAGCTGTAAGTGACTAAAAGGGGTTTAGTCACAGTAGCCAGAGGCAGGTAGGACAAGAAGCCACAGACAGGAGCTAAGGAAAGGAAAGTCTGGCTAGATGTTAGGGGAAAAGCCTTAAGAGTAAGAGTAAATGGGTATTGGGATACTGTGCCAAAATGCCAGGGGTGTAGAGATCTAGAAGAGGTAAGTAGAACACTAGTGTTTTGCTGAATAGGGATGAACTTGTGTTCTCCAGTCTTAACAGATGTTAGTCACATTGCTTCATGCACTATTAGCAGACACTCAAATGCTACAGGGGTTAGCATACTATAAGAATCTATATAGAACAGAATGAATTGCTTCGCTGAATAGGGTGATAGGAAGGAACCCTGTAGAATGCAAGGATGAAAAGGGGAGCGGGTCTTGTCTCTTCTGCCCCACTCTGAAGCTATGCTTAAAAGGACTGGCCCATCAGTCATAAGAGAACCGCCGCATGAGATGAAGTGGGACAGAACTTTCCTAGGCGCCTTTTGTATCCAAATGTATTTTAAAATGTGTCATGAAGATAGTTGAAAAACGTCAATAACCACTGATTAAAAACTCATAGCTGGACATGGCTGGCAGAATCCCGGTCTGCAGTAAGCAACGGCTGAGGATCCATAAAGAATCAGAATGAATTATGAATCTCTTGTGCCTTAAATGAGATTTGCAAGAAAATTGCTGATTTTTTTCATGAAAAGCCTCCCTTCGTCAGACACGTCTCTGAGGTCGCCCTGCCCATTGGAAATGCTTTGATGAAGTTGGGCAAGGGATTTGTTTGGTCCTCAGCTGAACAGTTGGGCTTGAAGTATTGCCCTTCACTGCATTGAGGGGTGCTTAGGTAGTCATTTTTGCCACGATCCCAAGCTAAGCAGGACTAGGCCAAGTCAGACTCTGGATGAGAGACCTCAAAGGAAGTGCCAGGTGTTTCAAGAAGCTGTGGTTGTCTGGTAGGGCCCACTCTTCCCTTTGAGTCAGTTCTATATTGCATGCATGCCCCAGAATGAGTGATGTTTAAAATGTAGACCCTGACCCCTCATGATCATCAACATTTGTTTTCCTGGTATATTGGGGGTATTCATCTCAGGCCTGGGCTACGCGGGAGGTGGGGGTGGGGTGTTTGAACTAAGATATGCAACTTCAGTTATGCTATTCGCGTAGCTAAAGTTGAAGTATTTTAGTTTGACTTACCTGGCCATCCTCCCGGCGGCGAGTCGACTGTGGCGGCTCCCCCGTCGACTCTGCTTACTCCTCCTGCTGAGGTGGAGTACAGGCGTCGATTCGGGGATCAATTTATCATGTCTAGACGAGATGCGATAAATCGATCCCTGATGCATCAAACACTACCCGCCGATCCGGCAGGTAGTATAGACGTATTCTTAGAGTCCTGGCCAAATTCCAATCTGAGGGAACCCATTCAGGCTCCCTAAATGTCTTGGGTAGCAGCTGACACAATATTTCCCTCTACATCCTGCCTTAAATGGTTGTGCAAGGAAAGAGGTATTGCGTGAAATGCGTGCAAACAAGACGGAGTGACGCGGGTGTGACGCAGACTATTATCATGCCTATGGAAGATGACTGAGCGTGCCATAGAGTGGGTTAGGGCTGACATTTTTCAAAGGTGTTTTAGGAGTTTTAGATGTGCGTCTTTCACAAATGGCCAGTTTTCTCTAGGACTCCTCCCTTCAGATTCCACCTCTGTCAGTGGAATCCCATAGGCTGCTCTGAAACATCTCAGCCTAGATGGTTTCAGAAGCCTGAGCGGACTCAAACTCAGCTGAGTGCTCATGCCTTTTCTGGGCCCCTCTCGTGACCATTCTGGGAGGTTACTAACCTTTCATGGTTGCCAGGAGCAGCATAAACAGCTGCCAGCCCTTACCCCAGTTGTGTCTGCCTGTCAGTGATGTGTGATGCAACTCCTGTAAGGCGCTTTGGGATTCTTAAGGATGAAAGGTGCTAGAGAAGTTGGCAGTGATGTTATTGTGAACATCTTCCAAGTTGCTTTCGGATCCACATCGGCCCCAGAGAATCTGTGTTTCCATGTTACGGCTTTTTTTAGATCCACCCCATGGAGCCGATGGAAGCATCTCACCTTCAAATTATTATATATTATCGTGAGTCAAGAGGCCCCTGCCACGTGCACTATCCCCTTTCTTTGGTGTGTTGGCTTGTTCATCAGTGTGGAGGCAATTAGGACAATTACTAGCATCTCTACCAGCTGAGCCCTCCCCCTGGTACCAGAGGGTGGAATTTCCCCTAACGCGCTGCAGTCCTGCAGCAATAGGGGAATTCTAGCAGTTACATCAGATTCTCGATGAATCCCCCACGTCCCAGGGGTCTTGAGACCCTTTAATATCCCTGCAAGGAGAGCTGCTAGGTGACTGCAGGGCTCCTCTAGGACGGGATCGTTCCGACCGCTTGTGAGTTTTCATTTCCTGAAAGTCTTTCAGTCCAGCAGCTGCGATCAGGCATCTAAATTGTGAATGAAATATTAATGCCAATGGCCAAGTTTGTGTGTTAATAATTTAAACTGTGGTTCAGTGGCATCTCTGCTTACCAGGTGGTGGGGGAAGGGAGCTGTGGTGGAGAAGAAAGGGGGGGCTGCTGGAGATCAGAGGATGGATGTTGGAAGGGGGAGGTGTCACAGAGAAAAGGCATCTTGTTTTGGGGAAGGAGAATGGGGGGGGGTGCTGGAAAAGGAAATTTATGGGGGAGGGTTGGTTGCTAGGAGATGAAATTGGGAGGGAGGAGTCACAGAGTAAGGGGTGCTGCTTTGGAGTCTTGGAGATAAAAGATCGGGGCCAGTTTGAAGCAAAGAGTGTAAAAGGGGCCCATTTGGTGCAAATGAGAATTGGGTTGGCAGCCAGGGAATGAGGGGCCTACGTGAGGGGCAGGCAGATACAGGGCGATAAGGATGAGGCCTTCGTGTCACGTCACCCTTTGGGAAGGCTGTGTGGTTTCGATTGGGGGCTGGGTGGAGGCTTGGTCTTGGGGCCTGCCTGCCTCTCCATGCACCAAGGCATCATATGCCTGCCTGCTGATTTTTGCCTGTCTGAAATCTCCTTTCATTTGCTGAGCAACCTTTTAAACTCATGTCTCTTCCCGTAATCCTCCCTTTCGTTTTTGGATTGATTTATTCACCTTCTGTCTCATCACATCCAGCAGTCGGGTGGTGACTGCTGGATCATGTCTTTGCTCTTTCCTTATGGCTCTACTTCCTTCTGGCCTCTCCCCTCCTTTCCCATATACCCCCATCCTAGGAGGGTTAAATGACATTTGGGATGCCAGGGGGGAGTGATCAGAGAAACTATACAGTTGAGTCAGCATCTAAAGACATTTGTATCCCTGCCGCTCCCTTTCATGCACACACTAACACGAATGGGAGCATTATTGTATTAGGGACTGGTCCAAAACCCGCTGAAATCAATTGAAAACACTGGCTTGGATTGGCTTTGGATCAGGTCCTTATTGTGTGAGCTCTTGGAGGAGAGACCATAGCCCTGTATGTTTGGTGGAAACAAAATTATTCCACTCAAATGTTTTCAGCATCTATACAACAGGAACCCAGAGACATGGTGTGTGTGTGTGTGTCTGTCTGTCTGTCTGTCTGTGTGTCTTTAGAAAGATATTTATTGGCATTCATGTTTACTCCAAAATAGTCTTTCTTTCAAATACTACCCCTACCCTTTCCTTTAGCTGGCTTTAATTTAAGGCTGCCAAATAGATCAATTAGCAAGGACTGTCCTGAGCAAGTTGCCTTCCTCCCCAAACCGACTTACTTGAACATGGGTCACAAGAAAGGACTTCTATTGCTCAGTCTCATCATTCATGTGGTCCTCCCCACTTGCTCTTCCAAGCGGTCACCAGCCATCTTCACCTCTGAGTTCCCAGGCACTGGAGGTCAGGATGAAGTTCTTGCCCCATTGAAGTCAATGATGAAACTCCCCTGGACTTCAACAGAGCCCAGATTTACCTCAGGGGTCATTCCTCTGACTGGAGTGGTGCCAGGCAGTCAGATTGCTGCTGTGCTCTGCTTCTTCCCTACGCACTCCATAGGGGAGCCAGCTCCGAGTCCGGTAGCTCTCTCTTCGGGACTGTCTGCACAGCATTTTGTAGCAAGCCGCTCAACCCAGGTCAACAGGCTCTGGTTAATGGGACTCACGCTACCATTCTAACAACAGCTGTGTGGACAGTGCTTTGAATTTGCAGCTTCGGCTCTGAAGCCTAGGGAGCCGGGTGGGCTTCCGAGCCTGAGCAGCAACTTCGGTGTGCTGTCTGTACAGCTGTTTTTAGAGCCCTCGCACAAGCCCCTCTATCCTAAGTCTGTCAATCTGGGCTGGGAGTAGGGGTGCCAACCCTCCAGGATTGTCTTGGGGTCTCCAGGAATGAAAGATTCATCTTTAATTAAAGATTACGTCATGGGATGAAACCTCCAGGAATACATCCAACCAAAACTGGCAGACCTATCTGGGAGTCTTGCTCCTGCTCACTCCACCAGCCTTATAGATGTATCCTTAAAGGGCCCACAATGACACTTGCTTGAAGATGATTAGCAATCAGATGCTTCCTGGGATTGCTGCAGTGATGGTCTAAAACTCACCCATTGCTTTGACTAACAGTTCAAAGGGCCCTGTTCTGATCTCGCTGCATAGAACTGTCCTGCATCTGGATTGCAGGACAGTTAGTCTTTTTTCATGTGGGGTAATGCCACTGATGTGGCAGTAGGCAAGAGGCTGGAGATGGTCTCCAGCTTTGGGTGTATTTGGCACACCTTTCAAATTCATTGGAAGTTTGGTGCCTAGCTCCCTTAGGCTTCTCTGACAGTCCCAGCATATCTGCTGAGTGCAGAAAGAGTGTTCGGTACTGTACAGCAAGAGGAAGACAGGGTCCCTGCCTTGAAGCTTTCCTACGAGACACATGCCTGAACTGGAAACCCAATTCCCAACCCCTCCCAACTTTTGGAAAGTTCAGATTTGGATCCAGATTCAGTTCCGTATTCCTCAGCTCAGCCCCTCTCCATTGTTGTGTAGTGTTCCTGTGGGTAGCTGCACAACGACTGCATTCCACCCCAGAGACGGCTGCATGGGAAATGATCCCTGTATTTTGACAAGGCCACTCCTTCGGGACGAAAGACAGCATAGAAATATACAGCAGTAGTAGTACTGGTGTGGATAATGCTGAAGATAACTTCTCCCTGCCTTGAACGCTGCACTCTGAGTTAGTCTCCATGAGATACAATGAGATGAGACTTCGCCGTGACCTGATGCCTGAGGCGAACCCAGTTTGCTTTAAGTCTGCCAAAGCTTTTCCGTCTCCACGTTAGCCTTTAGGTGACTGATTCCTGCCGATCCCCTATGGGAAAGTCTTGTAGAATTAAAAGCAAACAATTTCTCGATAGACTTTACTTTAATCATCATCTTGATTTGAATAAGAGAATTCTGTCCGCTGCTATAGGAATGTTAAAAAAAAATTGTGCACAGGAACTCATTCTCTGCCTTGTAATTAGTCATTTCTATACTCCTCTAATAAATGTCGGTTGCTTGTTGGTCTCACCCCAATTCAATACCATGGGATTTTTCATAAGGGATGTTCTGTTCATGAATTCAAAATCCTGTCTTTATCCCCTGATGTCTCTCTGGCATTTCATTTAATTTTTTTTCTCATTAGCCAGAAACATTTCCTAAAAGCCGGAGGCACTGATAGGGCCAAGCCTGGCAGTTTGAGACTCAATATTTTCTCTCTGGACGATTTAGTGTTTGCGGACGGTGCGTGATTCATCCCCCTGGTCACTTCGTTGAAGGAAAATGAAAAGAGAACTTCCAATAAACCAAATCATTATTCATTTGGGAGTCAGAGATCCATGCCCAGAGAGACTCAGTGGAGAAGGGTCTCCAACATGCTGTCCACCCTTTGATTGTCATTATTAAAAGGATACAGTAGAACCTCATTTATAGTAGAGTCATTTTTGTTCAAACACTCTAAGAGGGCATTTTCTGTAATTGGGGATTACTTGGCACATTGCAGTGCCTTGGGGCCAGTCAGGATCTTCATTCAGCTTCACTATACATGGGGTTTCACTGTAGGCAGTTGGACGTTGTGGGGACAGTGGGCCATAGTAGCCCCAGGATAGATAAAATAGTCAGGGGGACAGTGTGGTGGAACTCTTTTCATACCTCATGCACTATGCACCTTAATGTCTTGAGGTGAAATCCTGGCTCCATTAAAGCCACTGGGAGTTTTGCAACTAATTTCAGTGGGACCAGGATTTTACCCTTGGGCTATAACTAAGTGAAATGGGGTGCAGTTGATAAAAAGGTACTATGCTAACGTGCAGCTCCTTCTGGTGTGGAAGATGGCAGCTGTTCAACAGCCCACAGCAACATCAAGGTGTAAAGTGCCACCTGCTCCATACAGTTGCAGCTGTGAAGGGTGTTTCATCTGGCAGACCCTAGACTGTATCCCTGTTAGGTTTGCTGTGAATCTGCTGTTTGGGAAAGCAGCAAAGGCAGCGGATGCCAACTGAGCCTGGCTGGAAACCAGCTCCAATCCTCCCAGATTATATCATCATAAAGTGGCTGACAAAAATGGGAGCTCAGGACTTCCCAGTGAAACAACTTACTTGGTCAGGTCAGGGATTGCTCTTGGGTTAGTGTCAGAGAAGGAAAGGCCTAAAGGGGAAGGATCTCTGAGGAACTCCTGAACGACATCTCAATGTAGGCTGGCAGGGCGATGAGGAGGGGACAGTCTGGCAGTTTGTCTCTTCCTAGCACTGAGGTTTCATATTGAAACTCCTTACGTTTAATTCAGAAGTTTTACAGTGCCATGTGAATATGGGACAGGAGCTTATGTGGCAGCTGAGGAGACTGTGTGGCCTGTTTTTAAATTAGCCCGTAGAAAATCTAATAGATGATGCTCCTGTGGGTGAAATACTAGAATATATATGGCATGAACTGTCTGTGTGCCACTGGCTGCAGTAATCTGGCTGCAGACGATCACACCTGGGACCTGTAGCAAATAAGGTATTGAAATGGATCTTTAATAGCCCACAGCTGGGCAGATTGTTACCGGTACCAGTGAAAATTCGGATTCAATTTGCTCAATGCGCAGCAGTTTATTGGAGAAAGAATTACACAAGCAGTAAAAGGTTATATAATATGTCTTCCTAATAAGCCTCAGTTCCCCCAGGCGTAAACCCTCAGTAACTATGCTGGCCTTACACAGTATCCTGATTAGCAAACAAAGTATAAATAGCTACCAGTCCTAGATGGAAATTTCTTTTATTCTATTCTCTTCCCCCATCAGGTATTTGGACTGCCAAATGTCCCCCAAAGCAGGGTCTTGGTTACCATGAGGCCTTCTGGTTCAAAAGTCCATCATAGCAGGGCCTTGGCTACTCTGAGACCTTCTGTCTTACAGCATCGCAAACCTCTTCAGATGTTAACTGGGGAGCTAACTAACTATCTCTGCTTAGCATTTATACCTTTTGTTCTCAGAGGAGTGATGTGTCCCAGAAATATGCCATGTGGGCGTTCCGTTACTGGTTTTTCCTAATTAATATTTTAGAAAAGACTTCAAGAGACAGAGACCAATGATTAGGTGACTTTTACCTTCTTATCAATCATTCGCTTTAGCTTTTAGTGTGGTGCCATCCAAAAAAGGGTCATTTTAACCTGGGTCATCCTGTACCAAGCCCACTGATAGCATGTTTTTGCGTTTTCTTTACTTGGTGAGTTGGTTATCGGCTTATGTTTCCAGAGTTTCAAGTTGAAACACACACAGACAGGGTCTCAATTAACTGTTCAAGTGCAATTTCAGCACTCTGTAAATTTCTATATCAACTACCTGATACTAAGAGAATCCTGCTCCCATAATCGTCTAATAAATTCACATGTACCAAGACATACCACACTTGTGTTCACCACATTCATTCATATCAGTCAAACAATTCATAACAATTTGGCACCATCCCAACATAAGGCACTTGTTCCTATTGCCTGAGCTAAAGGAGTAAGTAGCAAGCTGTTATGCTTGATTCACGGCCAACCACAAGAAGTTGATATGATCTAAGGACCTGATCCAAAGTTTATTGGAGTTAAGGGGAATCTTTCCATTGGATCAGTCCCTATAACAGTTAGCCACTGTACTATGCTTTTCACGTGGGTTTTAGTCTCCGGTGGGCATTAAGTGCCTTGCACTTATGATGACAGTTGAATGGTAAAAGTAGCCAAAGCAAATTAGGAACCTGGATTACTCACTTAGTGGGTCAGCAGGAGCTGGGAGAGTGCTGGGGAAGCGGGGCGCTTAGTGTTAGGGAGAGAGGAAGTGATGCATCGTGTTACTCAATAGCAGATTTTCCAGGGAGGTCAAGGAGCAGCAGTGATGGGGAAGGTGACGCCTCCTGGTTCTGGGATGGCAGAGTGGTGCTTACAGCAGGAAGATCAGAGGGTGAGACTGTTGGGGATGAGGAAGAAGGTGTGTGGAGGAGAAACTGGACCAATGGAGGTTGAAGAGGAATGGCGGGTGTAACTGGAAGGGGGTGGGGTGTAAAGTTAAGGGGGAACCTCCAGGTTCTGTTTTTCACCCTACTGACACCCTTGTGGCAGGCACGGGGGGGGGGGGGCGTAATAGGTATCAATCCAGCTTCCAAATAAAAGGTTGCGAAAATCCCCAGGTGTGCACCCTGTCAGCGATTGAGCTTAGCTAAAGACCACCCGTGGCCTGGAGCCCAAGGGGAGGATTGGACCATGAATCTTGTGGTGATGGATCATTTTGAGAGCAGTCCTTGTTTTCTCTCCTCCTCTCCTCCCACTTTTCAGGAAAGACTGTCACACAAAAACAATGTTTACAGCCCCAATGCACGTGCACCAATACAGCTACGCTACAGTGAGCTCTCTAGTATCGTTGCCCTAAGCCAATGAGAGAGAGCTCTCCTGTTGACTTAATTAATCCACCCTCAATGAGCAGGGATACCTATGTCAGTGGGAGAAGCTCTCCCGCCCACACAGCGCTGTCCACTCTGGCGCTTAGGTTGGTGTAATTTTTGTCACCTGGGGGTGTGTGGCGTATTTCGCCCCCTAAACTACATAAATTATACCAACATAAGTGATAGTGTAGACATACCCTTAGTGTTTGAACAGTGTAGATTTACCTACTGTCTCCTCCCACCCCCGACCCAGATCTAGCCTTTACGCTGAGATCCTGTCAGGAAGAAGCAGTGAAAGTCCAGCAGCACCAAGGCATCCGCTTTTTCCCAGTGACAGGTCAAGCATTGGCTCCACTCAGTTAGAGGACAGTTTCTAACAGGGGATTGCATTGCAGAATTGCAGCAGAAGCCAGCAATGCCAGCTAGTTAAATTAACTCTGATCCAGAATCGTCATTATAATAAAACTACCCCCATTCTTATGTGTACGGCCTAAGATGGCAGGACAATATGCTCTTGGTGGGCTTGTCTGAAAATACTAAATACCTGCAGCAAAATGACTTCTGTTCTGACCAGGTTTGGGCTGCATTCATCATTGGCAGATACCCTGTGTGACTGCATAGGCAGACAACACCAGTGACAGTATTGAGGGCACGCTTTGGGTTTCGCACCTAATTTCTCTCCTAATGCTTGGGAACCCAAGACTGTTTTGAAAGGCACATGTGTGTTGTGTAAGTTTGTGTGGTGTCTGCATCCTGGAATATGTGAGTATGTTTTGTGTTGTGTTGACAGTGTGTATTGTGTATTTGTGTTTTTATTATAAGGGCTATTTTTGAGTGTATTTGAATGTGTTGCTCCAACTGTGTTGTTTGTATGTCTTTAGGAGGTGTGTGTATATAGGGGTGTTCGTGGGTGGCTTATGGATGAGTGTTGTTGTGACTAAAGGACACAAGAATGGCTGCACTGGGTCAGACCAAAGGTCCACCCAGCCTAGTATCCTGTCTACCGACAGTGGCCAATGTCAGGTGCCCCGGAGTGAGTGAACCTAACAGGTAATGATCAAGTGATCTCTCTCCTGCCATCCATCACCACCCTCTGACAAACAGAGACTAGGATCACCATTCCTTACCTAGCTTGGCTAATAGCCATTAATGGACTTAACCTCCATGAATTTATCCAGTTCTCTTTTAAACCCTGTTATATTCCTAGCCTTCACAATCTCCTCAGGCAAGGAGTTCGACAGGTTGACTGTGTGCTGTGTGAAGAAGAGCTTCTTTTTATTTATTTTAAACCTGCCTGCCCGTTAATTTCATTGGGTGGCCCCTAGTTCTTATATTATGGGAACAAGTAAATAACTTTTCCTTATTCACTCTCTCCACACCACACACGATTTTATCTACCTCTATCATATCCCCCTTTAGTCTCCTCTTTTCCAAGCTGAAAAGTCCTAGCCTCTTTAATCTTTTCTCGTATGGGACCTGTTCCAAACCTCTAATCATTTTAGTTGCCCTTCTCTGAACCTTTTCTAATGCCTGTATATCCTTTTTGAGATGAGGAGACCACATCTGTGTGCAGTATTCAAGATGTGGACACACCATGGATTTATATAAGGGCAATAAGTTATTCTCTGTCTTATTCTCTATTCCTTTTTTAATGATTCCTAACATCCCTGTTTGCTTTTTTGACTGCTGCCGCACACTGCATGGACATCTTCAGAGAACCATCCACGATGACTCCAAGATCTTTTTCTTGATGAGTTGTTGCTAAATTAGCCCCCATTGTATTGTATGTATAGACAGGGCTATTTTTTCCAATGTGCATTACTTCATATTGTCTGTTTGTAAATAGGGATGCGTGTGTATAGGAATGTGTGTGTTCAGGTAGTGCATGTATATGGATATGTGTTGGTGTATGTGTATATGTATGTTTATATGGATGTGTGTTGCTGTTCCTGTATTTATGAAGTGGGCAGCTATGTAGGGTGTGTGCCTGTTTGAAAAAGCCCATGAGACCTCCAGTCCAACCTGAGACTAGAATGGTGCAAGAGTATTCTCTCTTATACAATTTTTCTGCTGACTTAAAAAGCCAGCTTGGTGTGTCCCCCCACAGCTTTCTCCTGGAACCCAGTACGAGGTGGGGAAGGAGAGAGGGAGTGCTGTGAAAGTTAATTATATATATTCCAGTGGCTTTTCCTTAGCGTTGCTACAGTTGACCTTGGCGAAACCTGTCGCTCTTACCAAAATGAGAATCATTTCTCATCTGAAGCGGGAAGGCTAGTGCTTGTCATTTTTTCAAGGATGATCCCTTAGCGTCTCCCTCCAGTATCTTTCTGGAATCAGTGAATAGAGAGGAGCAAGTCAAGGGACCAGGGCAGGTCCCACTGAGTGCACAAGGAATATTGAGGCAGACGAATAAGGGAGCTGCAGTGGTATACACAAGACTTTGTGCCTTGTTATCCTCAGCAGGCCCGGACTTTGCTTCTCTCTCCTTGCTCCCAGGATTAGTGATGTTATCTGACTTGATTTCCACCTTGCCTCAGCTGGCACTTGGTTATCGGCTAGAGATAAAGAAATAAAAAGCATGTACGTCTTTAACCAGGGCTGCCTGAGAGGGAAGCCAAGTACTCAAGCAATGACCCAGGGAATATAGAATAGCCAGCTACATGCTTCACTACATAATAATGCCATTGCCTGAGTCATTCTGATTGGGAGCAGCGGCGGCAGCCAATTTCTGCTGATATAGCATCTGATGTATCCCCGTTGGCTCCTGTCCTTTGAGCCAGACTTGGGCTGAAGGTGTCTCCCAGGCTTTAATTCTTCATCAGATGGTGCACTTCTAAGAGATTAACTGAGGCTAAATACCCAAGATCAGCAGATGGAAATCTAGAGAGGGATTCTGCCCCCAGTCTATATCTGTTGCTATGGGGGCCTACAGAAGCCATAAAGAGCCAACAAGGAGCTGGAGGAGAATTTCTCCCAGTGCAGGTACTGCGTGGGGCCACAGTAAACAGGCTTGTATTGTCCCTCCTGTAAGCCCTGCTAGAGACTACGTGCAGAGGGAACAGCCAGGGTGAGCATGGGTGATGTCAAAGCACAGCAGGGGATTCTGACTTCTCTGTAGTCTGGGCCTGGAGTAACCCCTGGGAGGCTGGTGTATATTAGAGAGGTGTCTGGCTGCTCCATTTTACTCTAGCAGCTGCACTGACCCCAAACGCAGCCCAGAAACCCAAGGGCACAAAATTGGCTCAAACACACCTTTGCCCCCAGCCCGCTCCCCAGGGCTCAGCCCCCTAGAGGCACAGCACAGAATCTCAGCACTAGAAACTAGGATATGCAGTCAGAGATCGAGAAGTCCTATTCTGGCACCCAGAGTAATTCTCCTCTCAGCCAGTGTGGGATTGTTCCCTGCAGTACATTTGGTTTCTGTCTTGTCTGGCTTTATGTGGCTAACGTGATGGGGTTTCCACCTCTTCCACACTGGGAGGCTATTTCACTGAGTAAGACTCTCCACATATTCTTAGGTCATATAGATAACAGCTAAGCTTCTTCTAAACATCCCACGTAGGCATCATCAGTCATTCTTTCAGATAGTCTTGTTCTCCCGCTTTCCTACTTTGCTGCTTATTTCAGCTGAGCCTTGACACATTTATTCCAGCCGGTGGAAGGCTGGGTTAGCTTTTCAGTCAGCTAGGGAAAAGGAGAGGTATGTCAGAGGGCAACCAATTTATTTGTTTATTATTCTGAGAGTAGGGTCCTCTGGGTTCCTTAGCTACACGTGTCCCTAGCATAATAACCCTATCGGAAAACAGGGACGGATAGGGATGTAGCTTTAACACAGGCTTGCACACTGTGTTAGATAGATTTCATTCAATTTTCTGTATGTACAAAACAGCAGAGACCACTTCAAATTGTTTTCACAGATCAAGAGAGCTGAGGTATTTGTGGTGGTGTGTCTGCTGAGGGAGGGAGGTGTGTGTGTGTGTGAGAGAGAGAGAGAGAGTATGTACGTGGACTCTCCCTGGGATGGAAAGTTGTTCTTCTCAGTGCAGCACGCATGTGAAGAAGCCCTAAAGGATATACCATTTGATAATGTTCCACTGATTCCAATTGGCAACTAGGAGGAGCAATGCATTGGAACTGTTAGTCTATTGGTTCTTGGGCATAAACTGATCACTAGCTGGGGGCAGGAAGACATTTCCCTGAGACATGTATTATAACACAATTACGAGTGTGCTGTGAGGTTGTCTTCTTGTGAAGCATTTGGCACTGGTTGCAGGGAGATAGAAGTGGCCTGTTCCATTGTGGCAGTTCATAAGTATTCTGTCTCACCTTACTTAAGCAATAGGTTTAAACCTACGATCACTTAATTCCTCTTCAGTCCTGATGTGGGGTTGTATTTCTTCTAAAACCACCACCATTGCTACAATAGAATGTCCCACTATAAGGGTCACAGCAGTTACATCTCTTTGTCTTTGATACTTTTCACACACCCCGACTACTGATCAAGGTTCTTTGTCAGGATGCAGAAGTTCCCACGTGCTTTCATGGAAAGTGAACGTGTGAAAATATTTTTGAAGCAAAACCAGAAATTATTTAGTTTTCACAAAAACACAGTTATCTGTGGTCATGCCAGTGGTATGCATTATTCTACATGGCCCTATGCCTTCTCATCAGCCAGTGTTTATAGGAATTCTTCAAAACATCAGGAATCCTGAAATCTGATTGTCTTGAGCAGGGGACGCGTAATGCTTTATAATCACCACTACTATTCAGTCCTATTTCTGTGAAAGTCCTCCATTCCTGTAGAAGGGACTTTTCTTTTCTTTTTTTTTCAACCAGGAACTTGATGTTATCCAACAGAATTTGCCCAGTAGGATAGAAGGAATTTTTGAAGGACAACAAGTGTTGCGATCTTTTAGATCAGCATTTCATGCCTTGCATCCAAAGTGCTTCATTCTTCCCCCATCAATGCAGTGTAGCCACTGGAACTGGGTCAACAATTTGCAGTGACTGGTTTTGGGGTATTTTCCCCAGAAGATTTAGCCAGTTTCCCCAGTTTGTGAATTGTCCATGAACACCTGGCCGTGTTTATGGATTTGTTCCCTGTTTTGAATTGTTTGAACAGCGTGGGATGTCATATGTAGAATGCATATTTTAGGTGTTGGGACATTCGAAAAGATGCCTGCTCATCTGTCAAGGAAAGAGAACAGCCAGGTGAACAACTTGGTCAGTAACCTAATCAGGTAAACAACGTGGTCAGCAAACTAATCTCAGTGGTATGCAGAAAAGAGTTTATACAATATATATAATGTGTAACTTTGTAACAGTGTATATAAAGTGAGCACCTGAATGTGGGTTTGCGTTTGCGTTTAACTCTGTTTCAGGGGACTGATCGCTCACTGAAGCAGCAAATCGATGACATACTACTTCAGCTCAAGAATCTGTCTGTGAACCTGAGTGTTCTGGGTAGTGGGGAAAGGAACCGGTCAACAAATTTATGAACAGATGTTAAAGAGTAGATTGCTAACTGGGATGCAGTGTGGCCCAGAAAATAGTATAGTTCGCCAGCCAGGAATTCAGGTAACCAGGGTTATCTTCCTGACTGTTGACTTGCTGGATAGCCTTGGGCAAATCATGCGACCACTCCATGCCTCAGTTTCCCTACCTGTAAAGTATGGATTAAACTAGCAGCCCTGAGATGTCTGGGTGAAAATTGGAATATAATCACTTAGGTGGTCCTGTAACTCATCACTAGGGATCCTAGAAATCTGTTTGCTGCAGCAAAATGTGAAATTTGCGTTTTTACAGAGAAACTTTAGTTTTTAGATTTTGTGAAAAAATAAAAACGCAGAGAATAGAAGCCCATGCCACCAGTGCACGCACAGAAATAGGGGAAATTGATGCTGTTAGCCCTGGGTGATAGAGTTCCCACTGTCAGATTTCATTTTAATCATGGAAAATTGCAGATTTTTATAGGTTGGTTTTTTTTGGAGAATTTTATTTTTTTATCATAGAAAACTAGGAGCTCTGCTCATCACTGTTTGCATGTCCTTGAGTATCTGACACTTGCCATTAAATATTGGTCACCTCAGACAGATAGTATTCTGTTCCCTTATTGGAAGACACTTATTTGCTCTAGCCTAAAACAAATTTTGTTTTCTCATGCAACCCATTTAGCTTAGTTATTAGTCAAATCTCACGCACAGGCTTGACTGTTGCTTTCTGCAAACATTCATATGAGCCAATCACTGCTTGCAGGAATAGTCATGAAAAGTGAATTATAAAGGGCATCAAATGTAGGCGAAGCAAAGTTTGATGCAGAAGTTGCCAAAATGTCAATAACTTTTCTCACTCTTGGCCCACCAGGGGTGGGACGGGACATGACGCTTTATTTAACAGCACAATTCGGAGCAAGATATAGCTATAGAACTTACTTCTCCCTAATACAGTGGTATCTGAGCATTTCCTAGTCTTTAATGTATTTCTTCCCACTAGCACTCTGTACTATTAACCTCATTTTACAGAGGGGGAACTGAGGCACAGAAAGAATAAGTGACTTGCCCAAGGTCTCATACAAAGTGTACCACTGAACTCATAATTTAACGCAGGTCTCTTGAGTTCTAAGCTAGCAGCCTAACCACTAGATCATCCTTTCACTCAAATTCAAAGCTCAAAAATTCAAACAATTCCAGCTAAGGCTATTCTGTTTCCTTGGAACGGTACGGTAACATCCATTGTACCCTGCAGAGAATATCCTCTCAGAAAACCAGTGGAGGCTTAGTTTTCCTCAGCAGTCGCCACTGTATTTAAAGTATGTGACAAGCTCTTTAGTGGTGCTAACAACATAATGTAAAAAGAAATTAATCCATCTGCTAAACCTCAACATGTCATCAGATAGTTATCAGCACCGTATAATCTCCTCCTTTTATTGCATTAAAAATACTTCGGCCTGCACTATGGCTGAACTAGTAACAATGTGTTCTTTCTACAAGATTTCACATCTCTGACTTAAAATGCCCAATGATTTGCCAAAAGCAGATTTTTTTTGGATGGGGAAGATTGTTTTTCTTTTAAAAATCTGGTTTGTTTGGGTTTTCATGAGTGTATGTCTGGATTTATTTTAGATATTACTGTCTTGAGCAGTTTAAGATTATTTTTAAATTCAGGCAGCCCTACTTAGTGTGATTCTCATAGATCACAGATTAGCTGCAGGGAGTTTTGAGTTTAGAAGAAGCTAATTTATTTTAATTCTTTCCCAGAGTATTAACATGTATTCAGTATTTAAAATCCATGAAAGGGTTAATTTGGAGAGAGAGCCTGCTCTCAGTATTTGCTAGGTCATTGTCCCTCCTTCAGAATATGAATCATGAGGGTTATGATGCTGTAATAGAGAGGTGGTGTAGCCTAGCGGGTAAAGCATTGGACTTTTACAGAGAAACCTCAGTACTCAGGAAACCTGTTTTCTATTTCCCACCTCTACTACTGGAGATCTTGGTCAAGTTACTTTGTCTCTCTTGGCCTCAGTTTCACTATCTGCAGAATGGGGCTAATGATACCCACCTCCTTTGTAAAGTGCTTTGAGATCTACTGATGACAAGAATTAGGGATGAGGATGATTATCGTCTTGTTTGATTGGCCATAAGTGCTGTCAATCTATATCACGTATGGGTGGAGTTCTGGGAAAACCTGATCTATCCTGCTCCAACATACTCACGTAGTTTGAATTAAGCTGAACAGAATGAAGAACTCTTAAATAAGTTGTCATCTTTGTTATTCTCCTCTAGACTCTGTAAGTTATCCCATCAACCCAACAGCAGGAAGCTCTTTAGATTCTTCCATTACTTCCAACCTTTCTTATTTAAACCAAGTTCCTTCACCTCCATAATTCAAGCCATTGGGCCATGCAGAACCAGCAAATATCACTGCCTGCTGTGCTGTAGTGCTGAACGGTCGCAACTGTAATCAGGTCCACAGGCGCCAACTTTTCTCGGTGCTGGTGGGTGCTCACAACACCTCCACCCCTGGTCTTGCCCCAACTCCACCCCTGCCCCAAAATCCCTGCCCAAACTCCACCCCTCCCTGGCCCTGTTGGACCCCTCCTCAAATCCCCACCCCAGCCCCTCCTCCTCCCCCGAGCGTGCCGCGTTCCCCCTCCTCCTCCTCCCTCCCTCCCAAGCTTGCCGCACGAAACAGTTGGACCCGGGGGCACGTTCAGGGGAGGAGGCAGAGCGGAGGTGAGCTGGGGAGCTGCCGATGGGTGCAGAGAACCCATCAATTTTTCCCCATAGGTACTCCAGCCCCACGTGGAGTCAGCGCCTATGAACAGGTCCCCATTGTGCTAGGCACTGTGCAAACACAGAGTGACAGACAGTCCCTGCCCTGAAAAGCCTACCCTCTAAATGGAGAACGCAAACAAAGAGAGTAGTATAATCCCCATTTTACAGAGGGGGAAACTGAGGCCTAGCAGGAGAGTAAGTAGCATCAGAAGAGGAGGTCTGTGGAAGAACTAGGAACCAAACCTATATCTTCTGAACCATAGATTGGTGCCTTAACCACAAACCCATCCCTCTCTAGATAGTTAATAAGGGTCTTTCTTTCTCTAGCACCTTTCTTTGAAGGAGAGGAACCTCACCTTCCCTTTAAATGATGAATGAATTTAGTCAAAACACCCTTTTCTCTTCATACCCACAGCACTGCACATTTGGCCAATCATGTTATGTTCTGGTGGGTTTATTATTGGGTTTCCCAAAAGATTAAGCCTGAGGCCACTACCAGAGGCGAGATTCCACTCTTGAAGGATACTAAGGCCCTGGTTACACTGGCACTTTATAGCGCTATAAAGCAGTCAGGAGCGCTATAACTCACTACCCGTCCATACTGGCGAGGCACATAGAGTGCTATAACCTCGGAGTTATAGCACTCCTGGTAATCCACCTCCGCATGGGGAATAAGGGCTGTAGCACTCCCACTGTAGCGCTACGGCGAGAATGTGGACACCCACTGCACTACAAGTTATCTCTTCAGATGCCTGGAGCCATTTAAGGCAATTGACATCTCTTCCCTTTCTTTTGAACTCGGCTGGAGGAATGCAGAAGTACCTTTTTAGCATTTCTCTCTTAACTCGGCAGATAAGCAATGCAAATGTTTAAGGAGGGAGCCTGTGTGAAAACAAAGCCTGCTAGTCTTCTCTGTGAATGGACACGCGCTGATAGGCTCTCAGAAGGACAGAAAAAACACTCGCTCTCTCCCTTCTCATACACGCAACACGTCCCCCCTCACTCCTCTCGTTTAAAAAGCACGTTGCACCCAGCTGAATGCTGGGATACCTGCCCTAATGCGCTGCTCCCAATGCCACCTGAAGTGCCACAAATGTGGCCACGCTATAGCGCTGGCAGGTGTCAGAGTGGCTGTATGGCTATAGCTGTATATGAGGACAGCTGTAACCAATACTGCTATAAACCTGCAAGTGTAACCATGCCCTTAGTCCTGTGACATGCCTCCTGTTCCTCTGCCAGCAGTACTTATGCTATCACGGTTTATGACCCACTGGCTATTCCTACCTGGAAAGGCACCAGGAATAATCTCCATTAAAGGGGAGTGAAGGGGGGAGAAGGGGGAGGGAGCATTGAGGTGAAGCGCCTGACAGGGAATGCAAAATGACAGGTCAAGTGCAGGCAGGGAACTCCTCACAGGCTGAGCTAAGTGGTGCTAATATGGTAATTGCACAAGGCTTGGATTCCTCCAAGTCAGCTCTGTTTAATGATTCCTGTGCTGAGTAATTCCACATGCGGGAAGAAAGGTCCATTGCTGGGGTAGGCTAGATCTGGCCAGGCAATCCTTTCTACTGCGTTATCTCTTTCCCCTCCTCTGAGATGCCACAGCAGAGAATTTGAGCTGCTTCTATCTCTGGAGTTGAAGAGTTGTCTCCTTCTCCCCCCCCCCCCCCCCCCCCCCCGAAAAGGACTTTTCAATCAGGCTTTTTTTTAACACCAAAATATGGTGAAGTTCCCAGCAGGGCTTTAAAATCCCAGCTCCAAGGGTTCCATGTGTCTGGGCTGAGAGCAGAGAGATCAGCAAGTGACGGGGTTGGAGCTGGAGACTCCCACAAGGCTTTGTTGGGGATTTCACCTATTGATGGCCAGCCCCTGGTATAGCCACACTAGTGCCCAGAAACCTGTCCAGTACCCTATCCACTAGCCCATCCTCTCTGCCCAGTGAACTCCTGATAGAGCCATATCAATGCAACCCCCCGATGTAGATGATGTAAAGAGCTATGCAATCCAAGCACGGATTGGCTGGTGTAAGCACCAGGTGAACTAGGCGGCCGCCTAGGGCACCAAGGTTTGGGGACACCAAAAAGCAGTGCCCCCAATTTTTTTTTTTTTTTACATTGTTGCTGGAAAATGAATGAATAAAGAGAAACGTCGTTGAACGTGCATTTTAACTTGTCGTTCTCTCGTACATTACAGCTATAGCCTACGCCAGCTCTGCGCTGCGGGTACAAACACACTGCTTCACTACGGTACAAAGTGTCAATGACGTCATTTTTCTTGTTGCACGCAGCAGTTACCCGAGTACACAAAAGCAGAGAGAGAGGAGACGCCCCCCTCCTCTGCAGTGCTATAAGCTGGCTCTTACCCAATTGACTCTGCACGCTTCCCTCCAGAGCTTCTTATCCTGCAATAGGGTGACCAGATGTCCCCATTTCATAGGGACAGTCCCGATATTTGGGGCTTTTTCTTATAAAGGCTCCTATTACCCTCCACCCCATCCCGATTTTTCACACTTGCTGTCTGGTCACCCTATCCTGCAAGCAGGACCAGGAAAGAACCCCGCTCTGAAGGTGATAGCTTGTCATTCCAACGCAGTCTGCAATACACCACAATGGGAAACACAAACTGTACTTAACACATGGCAATGGGCAAATTGCTGCCTCGCTCTGAGCCTCAGTTTCCCCTTCTGTAGCATGAAGATGCTGTTATATACCTGCATGTCTCCCAGGGGTGTTTGGGGGATTCGTTCATATTTACAGTCCCCCTTGAAAAGAAGGGTAGAGCTCTAGACTCGGGCTAACCATTCTGGACCATTGATTTCTTGGTCTCTGCAGACAGCATAAGAGACGCTATTACTCTGAAACAATAGATCACAGGAAATCAGAGCACGGTTTCCCATCCTGATCCCTCCAGTGTGCACCAGCCCTGATCTGAAGGGAGTCTCCTGGGGCGAGAGGAGGGGAGGTTACGGTTTGTGCCCTGCCAGCTTTGCAAATCTCAGAAATGGTGGCATCTCTGTTCCCATTGCTGTCATGGGCCTGTTGCTTTGCTGTGGGTTTGCAAACAAGCCAGGTGCTCTGGCTGGTAAGAGTGGCATTGGGAGGGGCTCTGTTTTTCTTGGGGGGGAGATGTCAGCAGTGGGCAGGGAGGTGATAACAGGCAGGAATCCCCTGTGTACCCGGGCGGTGGGTGTCGGAGAGGGTCAGGCAGTGGTGCACTTCGAGTTCAATGGTCTCCCCACGATAACGGCAGTGCTCCCTGCTGCCCTGCCCCTACCCTCTCCCCGCATCCCACTTGGCTCCTTTTTCCCGTGCACATTCTCGTGTGGTTGGAAAAGCTCTTTGGCCGAATGCTGAGGGAAGCTGTGAGCCCGCCGAGCAGCTGCAAAGCCCCTGATAGCAGCAGGCCCGGCTGGCACTCAGCCCCTCTCTGGATTTAGCCCGAAGAGTTCATCTCCATGGAGAATGCATTGCAAAGTGCTAAAATGGGGCTTCCAGTTCAGCACAGAGCGGAAATCTACCCCTGCCCTCTCTTCTGACAGGGACTCTTACAGAGTGGTCAGGTTTTAGGAGATTATGATTGGGTAGTGGGGCATTTTGTAGTAATTCAGCAAGGGAAATAGACTGTTGCCTCCTCTAGGAAAAGCATGTTATTCTCTTGTCGAGGCAGGGAGAGCAAGAGCATTGAATTGATTTGTGAGGGTAAATGGGCCGCGGATCAGGCTTTCGGAAGCATGCTTCCCAATCACCTTGTGCGGCTCCACAGTGCACTGCAAGGAAGCTAATCCCTTTTCTGTAGCTGAATTCCCCCTTCCCTTGCTCCTCGAGTAGAGAGGCTCTCATTATTTTTTTCCCCCTTCCCCATTTAAGTTTGCCTGGTATGAATGATTTACCTTGCAATGGCAAATTCATCCTTTAACTCTTCAATTACCAGGGTGACCCATACCAGCGAGAGCAAACTTTGAGTCATTCAGCTGTATTATAAACCTATGCACGGCGCAAGGGATGGTCCCCAACTAACTTCATTCATTGGGATCACTGGGCTTTTATTCAGCATGACTGTGTATTGGGAGGTGGGTAGGTGGGCGTTGTATCCAGCATCAGCCCCTGGAGGTTTATTACACAGAAGCACGCAGGTGTTGGTGTGTGTGTGCCTGGAGTGGTTTTGGGGGATATGGTGTGAGCTTCTCTTCCCTGTTGTCTGCTACCCAGTGCAAAAGGGGCATGGTGATATAGCCAGGCATGCACTTTCAGTCCCAGAAGACTTACTTTGGATTTAAAGGTGGTGGTGGGGAGAACAATTCTTAAGCCTCCGTGAATGAGAGCACAGTGTGTGTTCTGTGTCTAACAGGCTGCAGCAGTTCGGAAAACAAAATGGCTGCTGGGTGGAATTTTTCAAAACCACCTATGTGACTTAAGTGGACATATCCCATTAAAAGACAATGCAAAGTTAATTACATTAGAATTAATTAAAATTAAAAATTGATTACATTAAAAGTTAGTGGGATGTGTGCTCCTAAATCACTTAGGCTCTTGAAAATCTCATCTGCTGTGTCTGCAGACTGGCAGAGTTCTTAAAAATTTAACGATAGAGTACACTGAAAAGAGGCACCACACTTTCAAACAGAGCTGCTCAAAAATTCTTCAATAAAGCATTTTTTCATTGGAAAATACTGTTTCATCTAAACTGAAACTTTCCATGTCGATTTTGACAAAATTTTGTTTAGAAAAAGGATTTGAAAAGTGTTTAGGTAATGTTGACCTTTTTGGAACAGAACAATTCCACTTTCTGTCTTGAGATAATTTTCATTTCAAAATTTATTTTCTATTATAAAATGGAGATAAATGTCAAGTCAAAATCTAAACCAAAATTTCAGTTTTATCAAAAAGAAATGTTTTGACCCCCCATTTTGGGGGAGGGGGTAATTTCATTAAATGGGGAATCAGGAAATTGGACATTTCATAACAAAAGCAAATATCAACATTGCAGAATTTCTTGTAAAATAGAAACTCTGGTTCCCATGCAGCTCTGCTTTCAATTTGCTTAATATAGTGGCTCCTCCCTTTCCTCTTTGCGTGGACCAACTGCATCTGTGGTGCTAATGCCCCCCCCCCACCCCCGCCCGCCGTTGTGCTTACAGCAATAATGATCAAATTCACAGTCCATCTATTCAGCAGGGATGTAGCCATGGGTGGGCACGAGTGGGCCACAGTCCCCCCCACTAAGCATCCAGGCCCGCCCAAATTGGGGCCAGACCCCCCAAGTGCACAGGCTGGTACTCCTGGACCCTGGCTCGCTCTCCAGCTGCCCTGGTCTCTGGCCCAATTTGGGGGTGCGCCCCATGGGGGCAGATTGGAGCCAGTGGCGGATTAGCCACTGAGCCAATGTGGCCATGCCCAGGAGCCCCAGCCACTTGTGGGCCCTGGAAAAATGGGTGCCCTGTGCCCTGACCCCAACCCCACTCCCTAGAAGGAGCACTGGGGCGGGAGAGAGGAATGCAGATGGAAGGGGTAGGGAGGGGCCCCCACTCGTCCTGACCCAGGGAGCCAGAAAACCATAATCTGCCTCTGGCACTGGGGGGAAGGGGAGGCAGGCCCCCTTCCCTCGTACCCTCCCCTCACCTTTCCCCCCTATCAGTGCCCGCCCACCCAAAAGTTGGGGCCCACCCAGTTCTCCTGTCCTAGCTACGCCTCTGCTGTGCAGGTGCCAGATTATGTGTGACTTCTTGCGCCCTCTCGCAGGGAAGAATGGCTCGGCGTCGTTAAACGTTTCCAGAAGAATGATCAGAGATCTGAGCTCTATTTTTCATAAAAAGTATAAAGGGCTCCGAGATATTATCAAGACCTTTCGGATTCTCTTTTCCTTCCTGTGCAGCTTTTCAAGTGGGATGCTAGCCTGCGTATCTCTGAGCCATTTACAAGCTGAAGACGGAAGTGCAGCTCTTTAAAGTGCTGTGCTTTGTCGTAATTACAACAACATGGACAATATTCTGTTCGGATACGGTCATTATAAGTTCTTTATAAACACGTAGAAACCAGCGCTCAGATTTCTGTCCGATCTCCTTGGGAAATTAGGGCCGTCTCATCTCCCAAACGCTTTCTCAAACACACAGGAAGGCCGTGTCATCGTCATTATTGGTCCGTCTTGGAACTTGTACGTTGGAAAACTGAAGCGTGATTGTCTCCTTGCATTTACTGCTGTAAATTAGGGGCAACTCTGCCGGAGTTACTGGAGCTCTTCTAGGATCAAATGTAAGTCAAAGGAGAATCAGCGCCATGTTTCTGAAAGGGAGCAAAGTTGTAGAGGAATGTATGAGGCCTGGTACTGTTCTCATTGAAGGCAAAAGTAAAATCCCATTGACTTTAATGAGGATAGGATTGGGGCCAACATTCTGTGCAATTTATTGGAGGAAAAGAATGAATGGAAATCTGGTGTTGATCATATTTTAAACTTTAACAAGGGTATGATTTCTATCCAAGATCAGTAATGAGCAGAGGGGGCCTTGGGTCAGACAGTTCAAATGAAGATTCACATTACATTTTCCTTAAGTATGGAGGCCGGTTAAGAGCTGGCTTTGCAGTTCAAACCAACGTCTAACATTAAAGAAACTCTAGTTCATGTGCAAGGGTCTGTTTAAATCCAAACCTCCCCCATCCTGTTTGAAATGAAATCACAATAAAAAAAGACGAGAATTACTTATCAAATTGCTACTAGCCTCCCCCATTCTTCTTACACCATAACAAACCCTAAATGCTAGGTGTAACATCCCTTTTGAGAAATATCCCACCCTCACCTCATTTTGGGGACTAAGGTGTTGTATCAGCAAGCAAGGTACTAACAAACTTCAACAGGGCTTTATTTAACAACAGTGAAACCTCTTTACAAAGCTGGCTGCACCCTCCGTAGCTCTCACTTAGCCTAGGCTCAACTCCTCCCCCGTCGTTCCTGTTTCCTGTCCTACAGACTAACAGTTCTAATCATTACAAGCAGCATCTAAAACACCACATAAGGGCTTAATCCAAAGCGTACTGAAGTCAATAGGAGTCTTTCCATTGCCTTAAGTGGGTTTTGGTCAGGCCCTAAATAGCTGCTACTCATATCCCAGTGAGAGAGAGAGAGAGAGAGTGTGTGTGTGTGTGTGTGTGTGTACGCTGCCTGTCAGTGCAATGATGCCCATAAGTGAGCCTCTTTGCCCCCTGCAGAGTGTGCATGTGTGTGTGTGTGTGTGTGTGTGTGTGTGCACACTGCCTGTCAGTGCAACGATACCCATAAGTCAGCCTCTTTGTCTCCCGCATTGTTTGCTGTCTGTTTCTCCAGGGCCAAACACGGGCCGTAAAGAGACCTGACAATCTGTTTAATGGAAGCCAAGCTGGAGACCGTGCTGCCACCTCAATTAATCTGTAACCAAGGCTAACCCCTGCAAGGTAAAAGGTCGGAGCAGGTGCAGTGTCAGGATCCTCTTTAGCCTGTCTCTCACGTGCACTGACCTCCGGAGCCGGGGTCACGCATGGTTTGATGCATGTCCCCTCACTGCTGCTGTCTGATGGGAGCCTGGGTGTCTGAATGGAGGTTTCAGCTAAAGCTCAGCTCAGCCTGCTTCCTCCGCTGTGAACCTGGCTGAGGCCCCTTGCGGTGGCAACAGGGGCTAATCCAGGCCAAGGCGAGTGAGCTGCATGTGCAGGATTGGTTTCTAAACTCAGGCAGAGAACACGCAATGCTCTTGCAAACAGAACAGGATACTGGGACCCAGTCCCGGCTTTCTCATGCACCAGCATCTGCCCTTGGGGAATCCACGGGGTTGGGTATGGAAGTAACCCAGAACTGGGCCATTACTTTGTCAGGTCTCTTTCCCACAAGCTGTACCCCACTCCCAAAATGCTTTAGTGCAGCTTCTCTCCACTGCACCTCGGTCTGAGATTGACACAAGCTCTGAGTCATGGCAGTTTAGAAAATATTTTGCTCTGTTATTTCATCTCACACGCGGAGACCCCAAAGAGAGTAAGACATTGGTAAATTTAGCCTTGGAAGCTCAATGACTAGATGCAGAGAAGTGTCATCGTTACAGCTGGCTGGAAAATAGGGGATTTGTTTTCCAGTGCAAAATTGTGGCTTTTCATCCCCACCTACTTCCCCCAAAACTTTTGGCTTTTTTGAAACAATTGAGCTTTTTAGGAAATCAGACACTTCCCACAAAAATGTTTTCCCACTGGAAAAAAGTTTCAGTGAGAAATTTTTAACCAGCCCTCATTTTACAGATGAGGGAAACTGAGGCACAGAGGCAGCATGACTTGTCCATGGTCATACGGCAAGCCAAAGACTAGCTCCAGGAGTCCTGACTAGAGCTGTGCATGACTTTCTAAAGGAACCAAGAGACACCAGGGTATGGTGAGGGTGATACAAAGGCCTGCACTGGTAGAACAGGTAGAAAACCCCAGCTCTGTGGTAACCATACAGCCAGGACTAAGTGGTTTCAGTTGGCTTTGACCCAAACCCAGGCAAAGTGCCGTCCAAGCTGCCCAGTTCTGCTAAGAGTTGTTATAGTCATTCCAATCACAAACTCCCAGTTGAGGGGTGTGTGTCTGAGGCTGAGTGGGAATGTCTATACTCCTGTTTTTAGTAGGGATGTAGCCAAGTGGCATTAGTGGCAAGGCGGGCATACTGGGATTCACACCACCCCATCCAGAGTTTCATTAAACGGCAGCCCTACCTACACTCCTGCTCTCTCCAAGTCCTTAGCATTCTGGCTGTTGTATTGTCGGGGGGTTGATGCAATGGACGAATCACCCCATCTGTTACCAGCAGTTGACGCTACTGACTGCCATTTGCTCACTGCTGGTTTGGTTTCCTTTATGTCACTGATACTCATGAGTGTACTGCTGATCGTTTTGTCTGCGTTGGTCCCTGCGTGTCATGTGAACCAGAGGTTTCACACGGGGGAGGGGGGTTAATAGTCTGCTTCTTGGATGATCCTCAGTAACAGAAACAAACTTTAACCCTTGAGATATGCGCCTATGTACTGTCAAACACAGAGTGATCAAGAGCAAAGGCTGGGGGCACAGGATGCCTCTGTTCTGTTCTGAGGTCTGCCAGTGACTGCTCTTGGGCCTCAGTTTCTCCATCTGTAATCTGTAGATGAGACTTAAGTTCCCTCTAAGCTGTGTGGCCACGCAGTAGGCTATCAAGGGCCAAACAGGCCCACAGCGGAGAGAGACGCTTCCCCCCTGGCCCTGGAGCTGCCACAGCGAGAGAGAACTTGGGGAAGTCCTCTCTCTCTGCCGCAGCCCCAGGGCAGCTTGCACCCCAAACTCCTCATCCCCGGCCGCACCCCAGAGCCCGTATCCCAGCCAGAGCCCTCCTCCTACCTGTGCCCCAACCCTCTGCCCTAGCCCTCAGCCCACGCCACCCAAACCCCATATCCTCAGACCATCCCAGAGCCCGCACCCCCAGCCAGAGCCCTCACCCTCCACACCCCAACTCTCTGCCCCAGCCCTGAACCCCCTCCCACACTCTGAACCCCTCACCTCCACCCCTGCCACACATCACCTCCATACAGGTGCGCATAACAACATTTATTCTGCACATGGATGTAAAAAATTAGCAGGAACATTGGATGAGATTCCTCTCACCTGGTACGAGGATCAGTTTGTTAATGTTTCTAATGCACTTTTGGATCCTCGGATGAAGAATGCTAGATGAGTACAAAGGCGTGTTAATGCATTACATGCACTTAACAAAGCCCCGGGGGGCTCCTTGGGTCTCAGGGAGGGCCCTCGTGAGTTTCTCTGTGGTAGACATCATCAGTTTGTTGACTGGATGGGATAGGGGGCTGGGGATACCTTTTCGAATTTCACCCATGTTTTGTGCTTGGCTTACATCACGCTCACAAACTTGAGTGATTTTTCCTTTGATCCCAGTTGGTTTGCCTGTCTATCTCCTGCCCACACCGTGCTCTTTGCTACCGGTGGCAGGATCTCTGAAACCCATCTATTATACCAAATTGGGCAGATGCTAACTATCCATGTGCCTCAGCCCCAGTAACACTGTACTGGCTGTGTAGAGAGCACTCCTCTGCCGGTGGCCTTTCACCCGGTTGTAGGCATGGCTGCGTCAGGTCTACCGGTCCTAACTGTGGGTCCCTAGACTCACTCTTGTTTGTCAGTGAGGAGGGACATCACAGCGAAGCTGGGGACCTGGAGTATACCGGGGAGAGGCTAGGAACAGGAGGGGACGGTGAAGTTTGTAGGCTCAATGGCTAACGTTCTGGTAGAGAATTCTCTTCACCAATATTTTGGGGGTGGACAGATTTCCTCCAAGACTCCCCCGTGCTTCCTCCACAGCCTTCCCTGCTCCCTCTTCCATAGGGTGTTCAGGATCTGAACCTAGCACCCAGAGTCTGTCTATCTTTATCTCCCTTTGATGGCTCCCATCTCTACAGGGTCTGAGCACTCGTGTGTTTCTGAAACACAAGGAGAGCTGCCCCCTTTCTATTGCATATGTTTCACTGCGAGCAGCTTTGATTTAAAACAGAAGATTTGGCAAGCAATCAGTCCATAAAATATTCTAATCACGGATGGTGCTTTAAATTAAACGTGTAGTGAGGTCTCTCTCTTATTTGGTGGGGTGGGCGTACTAGTGTTCAGGTGGCAAGGGGAAATGTGGGGTATAACGATTGGATTCCAATTTCAAAGCTAGATCTAGCCTCTCCTGCTCCCTGTACACACTTTATAGAGTGTGATTGTGCTTCAACCTCCGGCACAGGCTATCCTCTTGTAGGCATTGAGCCGGCTGAGCGTCCCCGGGGGAGCTCATCTGTTTGTGTTTGCAAGGATAGACATGGCAGGGTTGTTTGGACAGATCCCACGATGTGCTAATTAGAAGTTAAAGATCCAGTTTCCAGCACGAGACTTGAATTCATTAGAGTGGGGAGCGCTTTGTAATACACTGGCTTTTTTAGACTGCACGCCACATTAAAACCTACTGTGCTTCTTTGATCCACGCCACGAAAATAATTCCAGGGACAAACACAAATGGGATAATAACTAATTTAACTGGAATTATTGGAGAGAAACCTTGCAGAAGATTAGAATATACGAAGCAGCCTGTAATTGTTCAGAGTGGGGTCTGATGCCTGCTTATCTATTCTATTCATCTCTCCGCTGCATCTGTCCATCTACTCTCTCAGCTGCCCATTAGCCATCATTTAACTACGGTTTCTGCCTATTGTCTGTCTACTTTGTCTTGCCACTGTATCCGTGTGTTACTTATATCTGCTCTACCTCAGTCTGATTCAGTACAGGAGATAGGTACTAGATATGGTGGGCCAGATTTTGATTTGAAATATTCTGGCGTAAATCTGGAGTAACTTCAGTGAAGTGACTGGTGGTGTTCTGGATTTACACTTGGGTGACTGAAAGCAGAATTTGGCCCAACATGCAGTTGACAGGTCATAGGCAGGTCAAAATTAGCTGCCTCTTTAGCCTCTGTCTGCAGAACAGCTTTGGTTCTAGCAGTTTAAATGTGGGGCAAGGAAAGCAGGGTTCTAGTCCTGGCTCTGGCATTGATGTCTGTGAGATTTTGGGCTAGTCACTTCATCTGTTGCACATTTTCCCCCTCTACAAAGCATGATCATCCCTTTTTAGCAAAGTGCCTTCAGCTTTAGAGATAAAATAGCACAATATGTACCAAAAGTGGCGGTGTTGCTGTGACTGTCCATTTTCCAGCCAGTGTTCCTATCTATGTCATCCATCTGTTGCACCCATCTATTGTATCTATTATCTACCATTCGGTGTATCTGTCTATTTATTGTGAGTGCCTGTTTATTATCTCTGCACTGTACCTATCTATCATCTATCTATTGTATCTAGCTATTACCTATCCATTTCCTGTATCTCTCCATTTCCTGTGTCTGCCTATGACCTACTGTCCCTGTATCTGGTATCATTTGTTGTCCTCATCTACCTTCAGTTCATTTAGATGCCATTTACCTATTCATTGTTTGTTTTGTGTATTAAAATGTCAGTCCATTTTTGCTTAGCTAATGGGTATGTTTATTTTTTTTGTATTAGGACATTAATTAAAACAGAATTATAATGGGAACCCTTTGGAATTGCACATTGCATGCTACATCCACAAGTGGCCTCAATACCAGTGTTTTATTCCTGTGAAAACCAAAGAAATTAGGCATGTTTTCACACTGGTCTTAAAGCCTGACCATCTTGTTCACATAATACAAGGTATAGCTAATGAGTAGAGCTGAATATCTCCAAATCTGCCATGGAAAACTCCCCCAAGTCAATCTGAGAGGAACATACGTGGTATGCAAGAGGAATAATTAAATGAAATTAAGAAGCTGTATTGATGTGTCTTTGTAAACTAAAGAAAACACAGACCCTGGAGGCCTCTAGGAATCTGGTGGTTTGAGTATTCTTTAAGCTTCCATGGATTTTTGCCTGTGTGTCTAAAGTATTGGTAACCCCTGAGGAAATTTAGTGCATGGGATCGATGAACATAATACATACATGCCTAATAATAGAAAATGGGATCGACGTGTTGTTGTGGTAAAATCATCCCAGCAGTTAATTTTGCTGCTGCAATGAACTCATCAATAAGACTCCCGGCTGATTAGTGGAATGGTCTGGGGACAGAACATGGGGTTTGAGATGACAGTGGGGTTTGGCTTGTCCTAACCCCTGGAGTTTTGGGGCAGTGGGAAGGTGAGGAACGTTCATGCCAGCAAGGAAGATGAATACTGGGGAACGATACACAGTAATGCTTAGCACTTCTCTAACACCTTGTTTCTGAAGGCTAATTAATTTAGCCTCATCATCCCTGGCAGGTCGGGCCATTTTATGACTTCCTTTTTATGAGGAGGGAACACAGATAGGAGAGACGAAGTGACTTGTCCAAGGTCACCCAGAGCAGAGTAGGCGACAGAACCCAGACATCCTAATTCCCGGCTTTTAACTCCTGCTGTAAAACCTTCTCAGAAATCTTGACAAAAACTACACTCCAAATGATGAATTCCTTGCTGCTTTGAGGCACACAGAGTTCCTACCAAGTCCAATAAAAATTACCACATCTGAGTTAAAAAAAATCGTTGAATCTCAAATCCCCCGTAGATCTGACACTGTATAAATTTCTGAGCGTAAGCAAAACAATTCTGCATTTGCTGTTTTCAGAAATGACTGACTGAGAAAATGGAACAAAAATCTTTTCTTTGCCTGGCTCCTCTGTTTCAGGGGTGGAGAGCGGTGGGGTTAGAGTTTTGGGGGATCCAGTGTTCAAAATGTTGATCTGGGCCATCTGAAGTCTGCCCCGTTACCTACCCTCATTTAATCATCGGGCTGGAAAAGGCCTGTAACAGGGTGCTGGTGAGAAAGTGCTAAGCCAGCCCCTGTTCCCTCTGTTAGAGCGGGCAGCAGAGGCTCTGCTATCCCAGCTCCCAGCTGGGGGAGTTAATTGGCTGGCAGGGCGTGGCCCGAGGAGAATGGGGCTTAAGGCGAACCACCTGGGAGCCTTCCAGGCCAGAGCATAAAGCTGGCAGGAAGGAAGTCACAGGGGGGAGGGAGAACAGGGAGGAACCAAGGGTTGTTGCTCCTGGCTAGCTGTGGGAGCTAGCTGTCCCCCAAGGCAGCCAAGTCAGTGGGCTATCGTATGTATATATGTGTATAGGTGATGGTGGGGGAAATTGCAAAAGGGAAATAAAGAGACACTGGTGCTTATAAAAGTGGGGTCTTGACTCCTTTGTGGACCGAGCGGAGAAGGGCTTGCTTACAACACCTATATGGGCACATCTAGTTCATCTTCCTGACAATGCCGGATTGTTCCCTATTGCGCATTTACTAACTTTGTGAAGTTTAGAGTGAAATGTCTGCAGTTGGGGGGCTTCCACCACTTCCCTTGGTAGTCTGATCAACAGCCAGTACGTCTCGGAGTGCAGTCTGATCAGATCACCACCATCTCAATGTGGGTTAGAGCTGATTTTTTTCAGGTAATTAGGCTGAATTTAAGTTCCGTAAGCTTTCTCCTCAAACCTTGCCCACTTCTGGAGTTTCCTGCAGGGCCCTCCCTCTCTCTGCCCCTACTTCCCTCCATGCAGAGGGCTATCCCCAACTCTGGTATATCCTGGTGGAGCTAACAAGCCACTCCTGCCTCCGTGAATCAGCAGAATGTACTCAGCATCTTTCTGCAGCACTCTAACATGCATCCTGCCATCTTGTTGCTCTCCTACCTGCCCTTATCCTATCGCTTAGTCAAGCTATTCAAGTTCAGCTCTTTGCTCAGAAATCAGTCCCTCCAGCCCCCCGATCCTTTTTTGTTGCCCTTCGCAGAACTTTATCCATCTATTCAAGAATATTTCTAGTAAGATGGTGGTGTCCAGGACAAGTTCTCCAGAGTCAGTGTCACACAGCTGTGTAAAGAGCGACGGTTATCTTTACGGTTCTCTCCTGGACAACTATTACATACCTGGCTTAGAATGGCGTTGGGTTTACTTGTTGCCATGTCACATTGCAAACTCACAAGCAGTGAAAATAAACATCCTCAATCAGAATAAAGACCAGGAAACCTAACTAGAAAATGGTCGAATTCAGAGCACATTGTCTAGCCCCAGAGATGGGGAGTAGCTGGAGTTTTCAAACTGCCCTTCCCATCACCAAGAAACTCAAAGGAGATTCCATGCAACTACATTTCACCTGTGTTTGATGTTTCGGTGTTTGTTCTGTTGTTCAGTTCAATTGTGTAAGTGTTCTTGCTGCTTAGACTGCAAGCTCTTCAGTTCAGTGAACTAGTCGGTGTAGTAAACCTGTTGTACAGCTCTCTGCCTGCTTATGGAGCTGTTCATGATCAGTGAAATTTGGATCAAATTTCAAGTGCTCCAGTTTTTCAGGTTGTTTCAATCTGATCTTTCCAGAGGATGCAAAACTGGGCAAGGATTTCTAATCTCCTCTATCCCCCAATATTCCTCTATCGGGAATACTGGGACTGGGGTTTGGGATCAGGCCCGTCTCTCTCTAAATAACAATGAGGGGAATTATCCCTCCCGGGGTGCACTGTGAGAGACTATCTGGGACCCATGTCTTGGTTAATTTTTGCAGGCACACATACTATACCAAAGAACACCAATCTGCATCATACAGGGACTGCCAGGCAGCAAGCTGTCTCATTGGCTGCAGTGGATACTGTACTCTTCCCTAGTTTGTTAAGGATCAGCTAAGAAGACACTAGGGGAGAGGGTGTCTGTGGGTTTCTGTTAGATCTAGGCCTCCTTCCAGCCTGGATAAAAAGCAAGCAGTATGTCCTGAGAAATCAACATATTGGGTTCTTTTTATTCCTGTCAATTAATCTACACTGAATGAGATGCTGCTGGCCCCAGAAGAATATTGTAGTAATAAGCGCAAAGCATTATTCTAATGGGTAGCACTTTATGGGCCAGATTCTGATATCACTTCTACTGGTGAAACTCCATTTAAATTACACCTGATTTACACCAGAGGAAGGAGAATAAAGCCCCATATCTACAAAGCACTGGGAAAACATTGGCTAACTCTCATAATGCATGTGAGGTAATGTGGCATCATCCCTGCTTTCCAGACGGCGAAACTGGAGCATTGGTCATGTAAATGATTTGCTTTTGTCTTCATGGGAAGTTAGGGAAGAGCGAGGATTAGAATCAGGCAGTGCCCAGGTTCCTGCTCAGTCGGCGAGCCCATTCTGTGGCTCTTATAACAGATCTCTAATACATGTCCTGACATTTCCCTCCCTTCTTCCTATTTTATTTTGTTTCCCCGCCCAGATGAGAAGCAGAGAACCGAGCTGAATGGATGCTCGATTGGACAATTAATTACTGCTGGGGGTCTAATCTGATGGCATTTATTTTCGGTTTTATGAATCCTGTGTGCCATGGAAAGCTAAGCATTAGGATATGCTTATTTAGCAGTGGGTCTTACATGAGGCTGACAGACGGTGCCAGCACCTATGTCTCACCTCACGGACCGTTTCAAGCTTTGACTCAGATGACTGCTCCCCCTAAGCAACTAGATGGCACGGATGCCCGTTCATTGGGAACCAGACTGATGATGACCAGCTTACTTCATGGAGACCATGGAACAATCATTAAAAGGCAATCACTTCTGGCCATTACGGACCTGGCCTGGATTTGTACTGGTGACCTGGAAGCGAAAGGCTCATTAACCCCTTCCCCATAGAGTCATAGAAATGTGGGGCTGGAACGGACCTTGAGAAGTGGTCTAATCCAGTATTCCTCAAAGTTTTTCCACGGCGGCCCCTTTTCGCTGTCCCGCCTCCACTTGTGGCCCCCGGGGTATGTCTGCCAAAATGCCACAGAATAGAAAGCTTCTGCTTTCTGCGGCATTTTGGCGGGACAAAAATAGACCGCTTCTGAGTTCGGCGGTCTCCCAGGCGGGATCGGTGGTGGCCCTGGGGTCTCGCGCACCGCCATGGGTGGTCTGACGCACCCCACTTTGAAGACCACTGGTCTAATCCACCCCACCTCCAAGCTGAGGCTGGATTAGGTCTTCTAGGCCATACTAGTCTTACTGTTTCTTCTCTGAACAATCGGGTTCATGCAGGGAGGTTTCAATTGGCTGAGCGGAGGCTAGGGGCATCCCAGAAGGCTGGGTGGCCTGAGAGGTGTGAAGCAGAGAGCACGTGCTAGGATGAGTATTTGTACCCAGTTCATTAGCAGGTTCTTTCCTCCATCCTGCCGTAGAGAGAGCCACGTGGGTGTTTCTGGGGTCTGCTGAGCTTTCAAGCTTTGCAGCAGAGCAGTCTGACTTTCAGGCTGCAGCAGGTCCCAGGAGTGAAAGTGGTCGTGGCCGGCTGGAAAGCCATTGCCCATGCTGGCCAGGTTCTTTTGCAAAAACTACATTATGTTAAAGGCGCTCCACTGGAGCCAGCGCCTGGGTTTACAAAGGCGTCTGATGACAGCCCTTGCCTTCTGGCTGAGCTGCGCAGCCTCCTTTACATCTCCTGAATGAAGTTTTCACTTGCGTGCCAGGATCTGGCACGTTTACATTTCTGGGGGAAGAATCAGTCACATGTCGCTTCTGTGCGGCTTGAACTCCACTTCCCAGGATTGGTTCAGGGATTCTGAGCTGACAAGCAGCTCGGCGTAGTGCTGCGGACCGAAGAATGACAAACTGTGGCCCGCAGACGGGGAGGCTGTGGCTGTAGACGGCCAACCCACCATTCGCTGCAGGGTGGGGAGAAGCATCAGAAGTTTGGGAGAAGCACCCCAACATTTAGATACCGAGTGGCTCTCAGCCTTTTCCATACTGGATCCTGCCTGCCTGGTAACCAGAATCTAGCTGGCTCCCTGCTAGCCATGTGGGGAGGGCTGGGTAGTGATCCCCCAGAGGTCCTGGCCCCCAGGTTATTCTTACCCCGGGCCATCCTAACCAACCCTCCCATCTATTGCACCCTTCACAGACCTGTAAAGATTCGATCTGTCTTATTAATCCAATCTCTTCTGTGTTTCGATCAACAGCTCCAAGGAGCTGGGACTGCCCATGTGTTTGCAGCAGCCCCTTCTGTCTATATGCACCTCTTGCTTTGCTGTAAATTTCTGGTCTCCCTCTCTCCCTATACTGGTTCTGTTGATGTTTTACTCTTCACAGCCCGATGTGCCTGGTGGGATCTATTAGTCTACTCATGTGACTGCCCCATTAGCTGGTCTCACTAAAGCCTCAGGCAAATAGTCATTGAGGCAAATAGTTTTAAGTGGGATTTTTTTTTATTAAAAAAACAGGATTAGATATTCCTATGAACAAGAATAACATTAACATCTGTGCCAGCTCAGCTGACATGATCCCAGCCCTTGTTTCATAAGCTGATTGTCTATGTGGGTCAGGATATCATCCCTACCAGTCCCTTCCACCCTATGGCACACTGCGCAGGCCTCATATTTTTTCCGTAGTACCACTGGCGTGAGTGCTGATTTGCATACAGACAGTGATTCTATCCTGAGGCGCTTACGCTGTTATGGTACAATGGGAGAAGGGACTGTGTGGTGTTGAGCACCTTTCCTTCTAGCTGAGTCTGATTTCAGAGGTGTGTACGGGGCCCGGCATCGCACAGAGAGATTCTCAGGATCTCCTGGCAGCAGCTCCAAGGTCAGATACAGCAAACTCAGTAAAAGAGGGTAATAGTGACCAGGATGGGTGTGAAGAGAGGGAAGGAGAGTGCACCCTGGGAAGGGAAGACAGCCGCTGCAGGAGTGTAGGGACTGGGATCAGCTGGTCTTGATTTTCAGACATTTGCATTCTTGAGGATTTTATGGTTTGCTGCCTGGGGTCTTTGCCACGGCCACAGACAGGCCTCTGACACAGGATGGATGGATGGCATCTCCCATGTCCCTGTGAAGCAGCGTCTCTGTGCGTTAGTTTCTGACACCACCCTGCCATGTGTGCTGGGTTGAGCACTCGTGGCAAAATAGCACTTCCCCTCCTAAACATTGCTCGGCTTCTAGCTCAGTCTTCCACAGAAATGCATGCGAGCTGGTCTCTCCGCCTTAGCACTGAAAGAGCAGAACCAGCAATGGCACCTTGAGAGCCCCAGGGGACACTCCCCTCCCCCAGGAAGACTTTCTGTATCTGAGCATTGTGGAAGAGAAACTGGGGTAGTGCCCAGCTTAGCTAGGAAGGAGCAGCGAGGACTGCTGGTGTGTGCACCGGACAAGAGTGCTGCGCCCCGCTCTAGTGACTGCTCCATACAGACGGGGAGAGCCTACTGTTGCTGCCATCTTTGAGTTGCTCCTTCCACCCGAGAGGCAGCAGCCTGTACTTTGTGTGGAAGGCTCTGGTTCAATTCCCGTTAGTGGCCTATGCTGAGGGATGTTACATTGGCAGGTCTGCGATTTGCTTCCCTGTCTTTCCTTTGAATGGTTTCCAAAGAGGTCTTAATTCTGGCGTGTGCATTCACTTAGTAGAGCCGGGGACAAGCCCCTGTACCCCTGTGCGGTCTCTCTCAGTGCCGTGTTACATCCTGGGGTTTTTATTTTAACACACCCTGGTACTGTAGTTACAAATAAACCTTTTCTTCATACCGAGCGTAGCCAAATTCTGTTCTCAACAACTTGGGTCCAGTCCCCTTGAAGTCGCTGATCCCATTTAACTGGGAGCAGAATCTGGCCCAGAGACTCTGAGCTGATGCTTTTTGGTTGGGCAGGGAGGCTACCTGGGACAGATAAGATCAGCCTGGTATGGAGGCCAATGGCAAGGAACCGCTAGTACCAAATGTTTCCACAGCACCTTAGATCTGCTGTAAAGAAATATATGGAGGCAAGTCCCTGCCCTGCAGCTCTCACAGTCCAAATAAGGTCTAATGCAGAGACTGATGACACCAGACAATCTGGGAAGGAGGTTACATCAAATAAACATCTTAGGCCATATTCTGATCCCAGCTACAGCAGAATAAACCTGTGGGAACCCCTTGACTCTAGGGGACCCATTCCAGATTTACAGTGAGCTCAGGATCTAGTCCCAGGTGATTTGTATGTGTGTTCGTCTTAGTTGCACTGCTCATGATTCATCTTGGAGGCCCTAGTATGTGCCTGATGCATCCTCCCCTGCACGGCGGTGCAGGGGGTTGGAAGCATGCTGCCAGTAGCTTCATGGCCTTGTCCCACAATGACTTTCGAGAAGGAGATATTAGTGTTTGTGGAAGACAAAGACAAAGGGAAATCAGCATGCAGGAAGGAAGGCGATTTACAGGAGGGGGAAATTTTCCTCCAGCCGTCAAGTTACCTCTCTCTGCTCTTTCGAGAGAAGCCATTTCCTTTAGTACAAATCTGCTGTGTGAAGTGTCCTCTTGAACTCAGCTGTGTTGGGAAGATGGCAGGCGGCCTAAGCTCTGTGGGTCTATGGGGCACTCCATGCCTTCAGAGAGGGGCTGCTAAGCCACCTGTGCTGAGCTCAGTGCTATGGAGCTGAATGAATGCTCTGTGCTTTCCACAAGGTGCGCATTCACTGCACTGCAGTGGCCAGCTGCCTTGATCTAGGGGCGGAGGGGAGGCGGACGCAGGCTGGAGTTGGGGTTGGTCAGGGGGACGGTGGCAGGATAGCTGAGAATGGATCGCGCGCTCTGCCCGCACCGGCCTGAGATGGAAACTGCTGCTCAAACTGGCTCGCTGCAATACACTGGGCAATCTGTTCAGTAGCACCCCCGTGCCAGGCTTATTTTAGCTCACTCTTCTGCCACCTTCAAGCATCCCTGCCCCTGGGAACGGAGCGCCATGAGCCATCTAGAAGTGCGCTCGTCCTGAATACAGTACCTCCTGCCTTGGCAACTGTGGGACTGCGGTGTTCCAGGGTCACCGCGCAATCGCCAAGAACCGCCCGCGGGGGTTGGCTTCAAATTTTATTATAAATAATATCAACATTCACCTTTAAATCTCCCCCTCCGAAACACAGTGCTGGCATGGAGCTAGCAACTAGCTTCTGTTTCAGAAGAGGGATCTTGCCAAGAACTGTGGGATGTCCTTTGAAGATTAGGAAGTAAGTGCTATAAAATTATGCAGACATTATTATTATTTGGTCTCTGGAAGCATCCGAGACGTCTCCTTTTTTGCCTCTCTGAAAATGAAAGCAGCTTTAAAGTAGCCTCGAACAGATCAGCTTTTCAGCAAAGCTGGACCCCTCTATGATGGCTACAAATACCTGTTCCTCTCCATAGGCTTGTGCAATGGTGTCTACCCAGGTGGGATGGAAGGAAGCAGCCAGTTTACCCCAGCAACACAACACAGTTTAATGTTACAAAGAGTCATTCCATGGGAGGCTTAGATCCAAGGATATCAAAACCCGGTCCAGCCAGTCATACGTTATCTCTCTCTCCACCCCGGGAGTCAGAGGACAATAAGACCTGTTAATAACAGCCACCAAAGGGTCTGCTGTTTTTCTGCCCTTGGTACCATGAAGTTGGAGAGCAAGGTGCTGTTGAATTCTCATGGGACTGGAGTCTGACTAGCCAGAGGGGCAGGTGATCATTTCATGGGACATGCTGTATTATCACGCCCATTTTAAAGATGGGGAAACTGAGGCACAGCAAACTAAAATGTCTGTCTGCAAAATGTGCTCTAGTTCAGTTACATGTGACTGGGCTTGATGTAGGAATCACTGGGTGAGATTCAAAGGCCTATGTGATGCAGGTAGTCAGACAGCATGGTCATGCTGCTCGCTTCGCGCCTTAACATCAGATCCACGGACGACTTACCTAACTTCACCGGAAGAATAGAAAAGGGGGCGAACTGAGGCTTCCAGTTGCCACCAACTAAATGACTAGCCCTGTGTGGCTACCTATCTGTGCCCTGACTTCACTGCAGAAGTACATGAGGAGTGGGGGGAAAGAGGAAGGAGTAAAAGCCCTGCTTCCGATGCAGGGAAATTAAGTAATTAGCGAACATGGCAAGAGGGAAGATGAAAAACAAGTGCAGTGATTCATGTTTTATGTCTCCTACGGTACAGAACACTTTAAAGTGTCAGACAGCACGACAGTCACTCTTTAAAGCTAATTAAAGTTTTATAATAAATAAAAGCGATTCAAAAAAAATCTCTCTCTCCAATTGGTGGTGATGTAGCTCAGTCTAGACACCATGGTGACGAGAAATCCGTCGCTGGATGAGTACACAGATGTGCATTTAAAAAGCCGCCTTTATGCAAATTATTTCCCTTCCTTAAATTCAATGCAGCCAGTTAATATAGTCATACTAATGCTCTGACCTGTTATAGTGCTGTTCATTCAGGGACTGCAAAGTAATACCAGTATCTGTCGGTGGCTAGTAGTTCACCCTGTGCCGTTGACTCGCTGAGCAGTCCAGTTCCCCCATTAATTACGGTCCTCACGAGCTGTAGTTCTTCATCCTAAGCGATGCCAGCGCATCCAATATCCTCTCTCACTGCCTTCTGCCGCTTCTTCATTGGCCTTCCAGGCTTCGTCTTTCCTCCCTCGGGTACCCACTTCAATGCTTGCTTAGCAGGTCTCCCATCTTCCATATGGTCTCCGTGTCCCAACCACCTGACCCTTCTTTCTTTGACATTTTCTAACATGTCCGGCTCCATTACTCTTCCATTTGTTGGTGTGTCTTTTCCATGGAATCTGAGGACAGGTAGGGGAGATTTTCTCATTTCACAGAAACATAAACTGAGGCACAGAGTGGTTAAGTGACTTGACCAAGGGTACTCAGTAAATTGGTACCTTAGCTATGGGAATTGAACTCTGAAATCCCCAGTCCCATGTGTCTTTTATTGGACCAACTTCTGTTGGTGAGAGTGGCAGAGAGCTCACAGAAGAGCTCTGTGCGGCTCGAAAGCATGTCTCCCTCACCAACAGAAGTTGGTCCAGTAGAAGATATTGCCCCACTCACCTGGTCTCTGTAATATCCGGGGATTGACATAGCTACAACAACCCTGCATACAGTTATTGAAAAGAGGCAGTCACGCTCTGACCTACTGCAAGTCCAGGTTCTCACAGTTGGTTTCAAGCAGTTACAAGGTCTCCTTTTGGGCCAGCTGGGTCAAGGGCCAGGGCAAGAGGGCACAAGGGTCATGAGAGAAAGCGAGTGAGAAAATGGATAAACCAGTACCTGTCCACGCGTTATTTTATTGGTCACTATTGCAGACAGGATACTGGGCTAGATGGACCTTTGGTCTGACCCAGTATTGCCGGTCTTATGTTCTGTGTTCTTTGCTTTGACACTCTCCTGCTCTGTGTTCTCTATGCCCCACTGGTTGGATCTGGTCTTTGGGTCCCAGAGCATTCTTGCCTGCACTTGACCATTTTGTTTGTTTAATTTGCCAGCATCCTAAGGAGCCTGCTGATGGTAGTGCTGCGTGGGCAGGAATTTCACATCCTGTCTTTCCCAGAAGCAGGCGGAGAGGCCACATGCTCAGCCTCCCCCTAAGCTAAATCAAGTCATCTGGGGGTGAAGGGAGTAAGGTATAAGGTGGGTGCAAGGGAGATCACTAGACCATGTCCAATATATCGATCCTCTTCTGCCACCATCACTTCCTGTTTAATGTGCAGCATGACAGCTAGGCTGAGACCCAGGGTAGTATGAGTTTCATGGCTGCCGGGATCTGTATTGGGGGCTATATTCTGCTCATGTGATCTGGGAAGGAGAGAGGACTCAATAATCGGTGGGTCATTTTCAGCTCACTTATTATTTATTCATAGGCATCCTTATGGCTCAGTCACCATAGTCACCAACACCCTGCAGACATTAATGAATGAATCCTCCCCAACGAACCTGTGAGTAGGTAATTATCCCCCTTTTATGGATGTGGAGACCGAGGCCCAGAGAGGCAAGATGACACACCCAAGTCCGGCCAGGAAGCTTGTGCCAAAACTAGCAGTGGAACTCATCTATGCTTTTAATCGGAGAGCCCACGGGAGGGCTCGGATTCTGGGATTCTTTGGTACAGTCTTTGGGAATCAGTCTTTGATGGCCACTTCGTGGGCAGGCTCAACAGAGAGGACAAGGACTGAATGGGACGTGGAGACTGAACTCACCTCCCGCCCTAAAGGAGATCCCTCTTGGAGAGGGTTTAAGACGTCTTAGCGGGGACAGTCTGCATTGTCACTGCCAGTGCTTTGCCAGTGGAGCCAGATCTCAGCTGGTGCAGCCAGCCACGCTCTCCTGCAGTCACTGTATTTGCACCGATTTACCCCAGCTGCAGAGCTGGCCTGTTATTTGGCTAGACGGTTCGAAACTTCATGACAGAGAGTCAAATTTATATGTGCAAACTTCATATAAACGGCCTGATTCTCCACGCAGAAACGGGTGGAAATCAGGAGTGGCTCCAGAGAGCTCAATGGAGACAACCTTGCCATAAGCAAGAGGCGTTGGGCCCATTCTAACCTCTATGCTCAATGTGAAGTTTCCCCAGAGGTAATAAGTGCAGGAAAAATGGGATGGTTTGCAATGGAAGCATTTCCCTGAATTCTACCATGGCCCCTTTACAGCCCGATGCCATTTTGTCTCCTCTTGTCGATGGTGTTTTTCAACAAAGAGCCTGGACCCCTAGACTCTGCGCAAAGTTTGAGGCTGCAAGGGAATCCGACAGCTCTTGCCCGGCCTAAGGAAGCAGTCGAAGGCCTAATCTCTGCCCTGTTTCAGCCACCTCTGCCTCTCCCTCCTCCTCTTTTTCCATTTACTCTCCCATCAGTGCGGCTGATATTTATGAAATCTTTATCTCGCATGTGCCAAAATATACATCAAAACCAATTGAAATTTTAATCCAATTAACATTAAAAGGAAATGAAAGGCCATCGAAATTGGAGGTCCCCGTGGCATTAGACATGACTCCCCCTTGTCTTAAATATCTCTATGAACCTTGTTAAAATTTAGCATGCGATTCCCAGAGGGGCACTGCTTTAATGTTTTGGAGTGGGCACCTCAAAGGCAAGAAGAAGCCAGGCCTGTTCCTCAGATATCTCCTCTGCTTTATTTTGGGGGGTGCTGAAATTATTCAGAAGCCTTCTAACCTTCCTGCCCGAGGGTGGCTTTCTCTCCACTTCTCTCTGGCGGTAGCAGGGCTACAATCCTTCCTTATGTGACTGTAGTTCCCTGTGAATGGCTTTTAATGACCCTTCATCTATGGCATTAAAAACATATGTGCTGACACTGGGAAGAAACATAGCAATCAAAGAGAGACCCCGAAAGATCTGGGAGAACCACATTTTCTCTCTCCTTTGTTAGGGGGAATGCAGGCGGGAAAATAAATCTGCAGCAAAGTTTCCGCATCCCACAATGAGCGAGTGCAGGGTCAACTCTGGCAGACTGCAGAAATTCAATTAATTCAGTTAGCAAGTTGAAAGCTATGGCAGCTCTTCCTGAACTCCCCTCTTGGTCCTTGAGCTCTGCCTGCATGCTCAAGGCACCCCCACATGCCCTGTTCCCTTGGGTTTGCAGCTTCTGAGGTCAGCTTCTGTTAAAGAGACAGGGATGGATTCTCCTCACTCTGCCACCAGGGTAAACCTAGAGGCACCGCACAGAAGTCAGCAGAGTTTCTCTGGATTGGCAGTGGTGTGTGTCAGAGGTGAATCTGGTTCAGAGACCTCCAAATAAGGAAAACCTTACTAATAGATGTTACCGTCTTCCTTCTGATCCATGTTGTGTGTTTTTAACATACTTTGTAGTGAATTTGAATAGCCTGTGTTCAGTGCATTAGCAATAAACACCCAGAACACCCTCAGCAGCATCATTCTTTGCACTTTGAGAGCATCTTCCGTCTAATGATCTGAAATGGGGAAGTTAATGTAACAAAGTTGGGGCAACTTAGACACTACGCAGTTGGGTTTAAGCTGCACATTGTCCACCAGGAAGGGGGTAGAACTGAGATCCATTACTCCAGAACCTAAGCTGAGCTAAATGAGAGTCTTCTTTGGCTGTGAGCAGTATTGGTGTCTGACTCTCAGCAGAGTACTTCTGAGTCCATCCAGCAGGGGTCATTCTCTACAGTAACATTCTTCACAGTGTCTCCTTAACTAAGGATATGATTTAGTCATGGAGGTCCCAGACTCAGTGACTTTAATGAACCTCTGTGACTCCTTTGGCTTCAGCCCCTGAGGCTGCGGGGACACAAGGCTGACCCTCCTTGGCCAACAGCATAAGTCAGAGCAAGAGTCCCTCTTGGTTTACAATAGGCTAGCGCAGGATAGCCTTGAATCAGGGCGCTAGGGTGACCAGACAGCAAGAGCAAAAAATCAGGACAAGGGATGGGGGGTAACAGGAGCCTCTATAAGAAAAAGACCCAAAAATCGGGACTGTCCCTATAAAATCGGGACATCTGGTCACCCTACAGGGTGCAGCATCTGTCTCCCTGCAGCTCTCCTTCTCCTCGACCGCTGACCATCCCTAAGGTGTAATGCAGCCCTGAGGTCAGGAGGTTTCTCTTTTTGCTTTCAGCAAGCCACAGGCTGCTGTTCCAGGAAAAATAAAACATTTGCTCCCACTTTGTTTTTAGCTTCACCCCCAAATGATCATACGTGAAACCCTCCTGCACCGCAAATGGCCTTCTGCAGTTATGTTACCTGACTCACCTGGGGCTATGGGAGTTCCATATCCTACAAGGGACCGGTTTATCCTGTCTCAAGTGACTGCATCTCTCTCTGATCAGTACTAACCAGGATGCGTCCGTACTAAGTTCCAGACAGAGGAGGACAGACTCTCCCCAACAGCAGTAAAGCAGCAGCTCCCCCCACCCCCACATCTGTCCATTTCAGACCTCCAGGCTGGCACCCTGCTTATGTTCACTGACGCAGGTTCCCTTTGTTATGCTGGCATCCCGCGCTGCCAGATTAGATGCCATCTGGACAAAGTTTGCCTCAGCCTGACAGCATGATGGATGGCGACACAGGTGATGCAATACTGACACCTGCTTATCTTTCTATGCCCAGTTGCCCCAACCCCTACCCATTCATTATGTCTGCATCTGTTTGCAATAGTTTCACAGCATCTGGTCTTAGTTACCGTTGTGTGCGTTGAGTTGTATGGACTGGCAAGGATGAAGAGGCTGGACAGTTGGAGCAATTTAGGTTTATGAGCATTAAATGTTTCGCTGGATTGATTTATAATTATACTGTTCCCCTCCCCCGGGAACACTGTGCAATTTCTCTCTCTAGTCCTGTAGGAGCTACTCATACTAATGGCTTCATTTTCCTGGAAGGAGCCAACTTGCAGGCTACTGTTTCTATCATTCTGCGGAGCCGTGGCTTCTCCAGAACTGAACATGTTCTGAGGTTTGTGGCCATGACTTGCCACTCAGGGACAGCTAAGCGTCCAGCGCGGGCTGGTTTGTCTGGTTGACGGTGCTCAGTGGGACGACTCACACTGTTTCATGTCTCCACGGCTCTCCCTGTCCTCGTCACAGATATGTGTGCACGCATTCGTGTGCACGGATACCTAAATATCACAGGAGTGCTTTTGCATACACAGATATGTACACCTACATGCAAGCACATGTACTTGTTCTACTCCATAGGTGTGTGTGGCGCATTTCATTCGGATGTGCACCTCGGGAATTTTGTTTGTTAAAGACGAACATTTATTGACAACTCAGTTGTAAACGACATCATTTTTATTCATCAAACCAGGGGCAGGGAAACTTTTTGGCCCGAGGGCCATATCGGGGTAGGGAAATTGCTTGTGAGGCCACGACTGTAGGGCTGGGGCTGGGGGTTGGGTTGCAGGAGGGAGTGTGGGGTATAGGAGGGGGTGCGGTGTGCAGGAAGGGGCTCAGGGCAAGGGGTTGGGGCACAGGGGATGTGTGGGGTGTATGAGGGAACTCAGGGAAGGGGTTTGGGGTGCACAGCGCAGGAGGAGGCTCAGGGCAGTAGTGCAGGGAGGAGTGCAAGGTGTGGGAGGGGGCTCAGGGCAGGAGGTTGGGGCACAGGGTGTGGCAGGAGTCACAGGGCCGGGGGTTGAGGTGCAGGAGGGGCGCAGGGTGCAACAGGGGGCTGGGGAGCTGGAGGGCTGTGGGGTACGGAAGGGGGCTCAGGGCCGGGGGTTGAGGTGCAGGAGGGGCACAGGATGCGGCAGGGGGCTGGGGTGCAGGAGGGGTGTGGGGTGCAGCAGGGGACCCAGGGCAGGGGCCTGGTGTGCAGCAGGGGGCAGGAGGGATTTGGGGTGTGGGCTCTGGCCCGGCACCGCTTACCTGGAGCGGCTCCATGCTGGCAGCGGGGCCAGGACCTGCCCTGGCCTTGTCCCCGGCCCCAGGCCGCTCTGCTCCGGGAAGCAGCCAGTACCCCGACCCTGCCAGCCCTGGGGGAGGGGGAGCAGAGGGCTCTGCGCACCTGTGGTTCCCTCCCCTGAAGCTCCTATTGGTCGTGGCTCCTCATTCCCGGCCAATGGGAGCTTCGGGGAGGTGTCCACAGGCAAGAACAGCACGCGGAGCTCTCGGCTCCCCCTCCCGCAGTGCTGCCAGTCGCTTCCCGGAGCAGAGCGGGCCGCATTACCACGGCGATGGCAAATCCACAGGCCAGATCCAGAGCCCTGATGGGCCGGATCCGGCCTGCGGGCCGTAGTTTGCCCACCCCTGCATTAGGGTGTGCGTGAGCGCACCTGGCACACCCCGGACGCATGCCTGTGTTCTACTCCCAGATAACAAGCCACATGCACTTTCTTCCTATGTGTGCACATACGTCCCCCTTAAACACACCCGCCGACCCTGCCTCCCTCTCACTTCTACACAGATGCACCCACCCGTGCTCCTACACACTCCCTCTCTCTCCCTGGCATGCTCGCATGCGTTCGCAAATGCACATGCAGAAATTGTCTATGATGCAGGCACCCGTGCTCCTGAACATGCTCCTAAACTCTCTCGCAGACCCACGCCCACTGCGCTTCCATTCTTCCCGTGTGTGTCACGCACAGTCACGTATGCTCTCCCAGGGAAGCACCCACATGAACCGCACCCCGCGGCGTGCTACAAAGTTGGTGCTTTCATAAGAGCGTCTCCCCCTTGGTCGCAGTAGGGACACTGATAGTGGAGTTCGTCCTGTCAGAGCCCTGGATGAAAATATTGGCCTCTTGAGCGTGTGCACTTCGGGCGTATTTACAGTGACTTTTTATAGTGCTCGCAAACTAGTAACAGACCCCGGCACAGTAAACAGGAGCGGGTTTATGGGCAGCTGAGATCATTTAGTGCCATTCTTGGTGCCTTTGTATTTGCTCAATGTCCTACAAGTTTGGTTCCCCCTTTTATCCCTGGAGCAGCATTTCAGTCCTATGGCCCTCCAAGCCAGTCTGTGTTGGAATAAGATCCCTCTAGTAATGGGATCTGTGAAGCTCGTTCTTTACCCTAGTCAAGGGTAGGGTCCCGGTGCCCATGCTGCTGCCCAGCGTGGTGGGCATTGGCAGCGGGTGAAAGCTCAGGACAAGAGCGGTTTCTGATTGCGCTACATCCTTTCTTTCCCCATGTTCACTTCCTCTTACTTTCTCCTCCTCTCCCACCAGCCACCCTTTTCAACTCTCCCTCCCTCTCCCCTGCTCTCAGCTACTGCACCTCTGGGTGCAATCAACACTCTGGCCTGGACCCAGGAATCCCTGTTCCCTCCTCCTGCTTGTTCCTTTCTTCCCTCCTCCCCACATCTAGTCTTGATTCAGCCCAGTGTTTGCCATCCCTGCATCCTCGCCCTAGCAGATATAAGTTCAGCTCCATAGTGACAATTCTGGCGGTGTTCTTGGGGGCTGGCTACTAGCTTCTTAAGTTGATCAGCGGCATCTGTATGCCTTCTAGGTTACATCAGCACATAACTATGCCGTTCCAGCAGAGAGCTGCCACACTTCCTGGCACTCTGCCGTAGGTTTTGTGGATTTTCTTAAAAGGTGATGGTGATGGTGGGACCTATTAGGAGCAGAAGGGACCTTGCCCTGGGTAGCCTCAAGCTTATCAAAACCCTCTGTATGGATTAATTAACTAATCTGGCAGGTTCTTCTATTTCCTTGAACCTGTTCTTCCCCTCCTTAATGTGTAGCAGTAGTGTAGCTGGGGTGGGATCTGGGGGAACAGACACTTCCCCTGAGGCCCAGTTCCCAAAAGTGGCGCCTTTTTAACTCACCGGGTGGCTGGAGCAGGGGGAACTGTTACTAACATCAAAGACAAATCTCAGTTTCCAAACTGTGATCCCAACTATCTCCGTTCCTGGAAGTTTAGCTGAAGCCTCACGACTGTCGTGCTCTTTACAGTGACAGAAGCCGCTCCTGCATAATTCAGCAAACAATCCAGAAGAACCCAGACTCCAAATTACTCCCACCAGAGGGATCCTTATGCTAAACGCTGCCTCTTAAAATCTGCTTTACTTATCTTGGTGCCAGTGTTTTCCCCACTGAATGTGTAGGGCTTGGGGGAGGGGGAGAAGAGAGAGACGTCGAGAGAGAAATGTGTCCTTATCAAATAAAACCCTGAACTGATCTGTGTTTACATCATGTTACTCTTCAGTTTTCTGTGGCTTTGTAAAACCAGAATTCCACCTGGTCAAGGAAACCGCATCAGTTATGGCACCGATGGTCCCCACCCACCCTACATGGTTAACAGCAATGGATCCCCTCACTGAGGGTGCAGAGAGGAGGTGAACCTGGGTACTTAATCTTTTTAGATGGCATCAAACCAGTGGTTCCTCTGATGTAGTATCCTCTCTTCTGGCAATAGCTCTTGTATGATGGCTCAGCGGAATGCAAGAGCCTCCCATAATGCATCCAACCCAACGATGTAAACTCATATCAGAGAGGTGAGGACAGCCTTTCCTGATGCTAGCTGTGATTGGCTAATTCCAGGAATAAGAATCAGAGGGGTAGCCGTGTTAGTCTGGAATTGCAGAAGTGACAAAGAGTCCTGTGGCACCTTAAAGACCAACTGAAATTTTTTCAGAGCATGAGCTTTCGTGGGCTAATACCCACTTCATCGGATGCATGCAGTGGAAGTATCCAGGGGCAGGTATAAATAGGTAGGCAAGAACCAGGTGGGAGATAACAAGGTTAGTCCAATCAGGCTGAACCAGCTTGTTATCTCTAATCAGGGAGGGTGAGGTGTTCCTCTAGCAGCTGAACTGGAGGTGTGAATAGCGAGAGAAGAGAAGCTGCTTTTGTAGTTAGCTAGCCATTCAAAATCTCTATTCAGTCCCAAATTGATTGTGTCAAATTTGCAAATGAATTGCAGCTCTGCAGTCTCTCTTTGCAGTCTGGACTTGAAGTTTTTTTGCTGCAAAATGCTGACCTTTAAATCTTCTATGGTGTGTCCCGTGAGGTTGAAGTGCTCTCCTACAGGTTTTTGAATATTGCCATTCCTGATATCTGATTTGTGTCCATTTATCCTTTTTCGTAGGGACTGTCCAGTTTGGCCGATGTACATAGCAGAGGGACATTGCTGGCACATAATGGCGTATATTACATTGGTAGATGTGCAGGTGAATGAACCAGTGATGGTGTGGCTGATCTGGTTTGGTCCTGTGATGGTGTTGCTGGTGTAGATGTGTGGGCAGAGTTGGCATCGAGGTTTGTTGCATGGATTGGTTCCTGAGTTAGAGTTATTATGGCGCAGTGTGCTGTTGCTGGTGAGAATATGCTTGAGGTTGGCAGGTTGTCTGTAGGCCAGGACTGGCCTGCCTCCCAAGGCCTGTGAAAGTGAGGGATTGTTGTCCAGGATGGGTTGTAGATCACTGATGATGCGTTGGAGAGGCTTTAACTGAGGACTGTAGGTGATGGCCAGTGGTGGTCTGTTGTTTTCTTTCTTGGGCTTGTCTTGCAGCAGCAGGCTTCTGGGTACACATCTGGCTCTGTTGATCTGTGTCCTTATTTCCTTGTGCGGGTACTGTAGTTTTGAGAAACTACTTTCAAGACTACATAGAACAGTGCACTGATACACAGACACCATCCCATCAGCAGCACAAGAAGAACAACTCCACATGGACTCCCCCTGAGGGTCGAAATGACAGTCTGGACTTATACATAGAATGCTTCTGCCGACGTGCACAGGCAGAAATTGTGGAAAAACAACATCGCCTGCCTCACAACCTAAGTCGAGCAGAACGCAATGCTATCCACAGCCTCAGAAACAACCCTGACATCATAATCAAAGAGGCTGATAAAGGAGGTGCTGTTGTCATCATGGACAGGTCTGACTATCAAAAGGAGGCTACCAGACAACTCTCCAACACCAATTTCTACAGGCCACTTCCCTCAGATCCCACTGAAGAATATACTAAGAAACTGCACCATCTACTCAGGACACTCCCTACACTAACACAGGAACAAATTAACATACCCTTAGAACCCCGACCGGGGCTATTCTATCTTTTACCCAAGATCCACAAACCTGGAAATCCTGGACGCCCCATCATCTCGGGTATTGGCACTCTCACTGAAGGGCTGTCTGGATATGTGGACACTGTACTCAGACCCTACGCCACCAGCACTCCCAGCTATCTCCGTGACACCACCGACTTCCTGAGAAAACTACAATGCATTGGTGACCTTCCAGAAAACACCATCCTAGCCACCATGGATGTAGAGGCTCTCTACACAAACATCCCACACAAAGATGGAATACATGCTGTCAGGAATAGTATCCCTGATGATGCCACAGCACAAGTGGTTGCTGAGCTCTGTGACTTTATCCTCACACACAATTATTTCAAATTTGGTGACAATATATACCTCCAGACCAGTGGCACCGCTATGGGCACCCGCATGGCCCCACAGTATGCCAACATCTTTATGGCTGACCTGGAACAACGCTTCCTCAATTCTCGTTCACTCACGCCCCTCCTCTATCTATGCTACATTGATGACATCATCATCTGGACCCATGGGAAAGAAACTGGAAGAATTCCACCATGATTTCAACAGCTTCCACCCCACCATCCGCCTCAGCCTGGACCAGTCTACACAGGAGGTCCACTTCCTGGACACCACGGTGCAAATTAATGACGGCCACATCAACACCACCCTATACCGAAAACCTACTGACAGCTATGCCTACCTTCATGCCACCAGCTTCCACCCCGGGCACACCACACGATCCATTGTCTACAGCCAAGCACTGAGGTACAATCGTATTTGCTCCAACCCCTCAGACAGAGACCAACACCTACAAGATCTCCACCAAGCTTTCTCAAAACTACAATACCCGCACAAGGAAATAAGGACACAGATCAACAGAGCCAGATGTGTACCCAGAAGCCTGCTGCTGCAAGACAAGCCCAAGAAAGAAAACAACAGACCACCACTGGCCATCACCTACAGTCCTCAGTTAAAGCCTCTCCAACGCATCATCAGTGATCTACAACCCATCCTGGACAACAATCCCTCACTTTCACAGGCCTTGGGAGGCAGGCCAGTCCTGGCCTACAGACAACCTGCCAACCTCAAGCATATTCTCACCAGCAACAGCACACTGCGCCATAATAACTCTAACTCAGGAACCAATCCATGCAACAAACCTCGATGCCAACTCTGCCCACACATCTACACCAGCAACACCATCACAGGACCAAACCAGATCAGCCACACCATCACTGGTTCATTCACCTGCACATCTACCAATGTAATATACGCCATTATGTGCCAGCAATGTCCCTCTGCTATGTACATCGGCCAAACTGGACAGTCCCTACGAAAAAGGATAAATGGACAGAAATCAGATATCAGGAATGGCAATATACAAAAACCTGTAGGAGAGCACTTCAACCTCACGGGACACACCATAGAAGATTTAAAGGTCAGCATTTTGCAGCAAAAAAACTTCAAGTCCAGACTGCAAAGAGAGACTGCAGAGCTGCAATTCATTTGCAAATTTGACACAATCAATTTGGGACTGAATAGAGATTTTGAATGGCTAGCTAACTACAAAAGCAGCTTCTCTTCTCTCGCTATTCACACCTCCAGTTCAGCTGCTAGAGGAACACCTCACCCTCCCTGATTAGAGATAACAAGCTGGTTCAGCCTGATTGGACTAACCTTGTTATCTCCCACCTGGTTCTTGCCTACCTATTTATACCTGCCCCTGGATACTTCCACTGCATGCATCCGATGAAGTGGGTATTAGCCCACGAAAGCTCATGCTCTGAAAAAATTTCAGTTGGTCTTTAAGGTGCCACAGGACTCTTTGTCACTCCAGGAATAACTAAATTATAGCAGGAGAGCTGTGCTAGGTGCACTGAAATTCAGCGTATGGCTACCCTGTCCTGGTAGTGATAGGGTGAAGAGGACACTGTTGCGCTTCAGGACTAGGTTTTATCATCATAGATCTCTTCCAGGATACAATTTCTATTCATATCTCATGGAAGATACAAGTATCCACAAGTTCCATGGTTTAGTTTTGAAACATAAATGTATATGAATAGACATGTGAATTAAGTGTGAGCCTTGGCCATCTGGTAAATAAATTCTGTGGCACTTATTGTTCTCAGACCATGGAAACCCCTAGTTTATACAATGAATTCCTGCAAGTTATTTTGCAGTAACCAGTCTAGCACTGGCTCTTGGGGGAAGAACCACATTATCTCATAGGCCTTCTCCATTTTGTCTGCTACTGAAATAGAACGTCCAGTTCTGTTCTGGTGTCCACCATTCAAGAAGGATGTTGATACATTGCAGAGTTTTCAGCGAAGAGCGACAAGAATGATTAAAGGGCTAGAAAATATCCCTTCTGGCCTAATAATCTATGACGTGTGTAGAGCTCTATGAATCATGCAAAAAACCCATCTGAATGAACGTGCTACTCCTGTGTTCAGGCGGCTGTTTGTGTTTGCTCTTTGTAGATGTTCTAGTAAATGATTTTGCGGATAGGACGGTTAATCATAATAGCACATTTAAAACAAATTTTCTCCCAAAGCACATTTTGTAGTCCTGTTTGCCTGCTTTCAAGAGTTACATTCATCCAGTCAAGGAGCAGAATTATAACACCTGACCTGTGTGTCCAGTCAAAATGGCTTGAATTGCAAATATTACTATTAGTTATGCATATTACAGGAGCATCTAGGGGCTCTAACTGAGAGAAGGTCTGTGGTGCTACTGAGTCGCCTCGAAAAGCTGACCACTAGACAAGACAATGGGTGGGAGGAAGACAGGAAGTATCATGGTAAGAGTAAGATTCAAAGCCAGCTATGGTATTTAGGCATGTTTTCATTCATTTCCAGGGAAATGGTGATGTTAAGTCCCCTACTTAGCTCTGAAAAAGCCTCCATCTAAGTAGTGTGCTCAAGGTCACGGATTGAATCTGGGACAAGAACCCAGATCTTCTAACTCCCAGCCCACTGCCTTAACTACAAGGCATTCCTGGGTCTCACAATGGGTATGTCTACACTGCAATTAGACACCCACGGCAGGGCCATGACAGCTGACTCAGGTTCGCAAGGTATGGATGAAGGGGCTAAATGATTGTGATGTCAGGACTTGGGAAGTTGCCCAAGTTCTGGGACCCTTTCACCTCACATAGTCCTAGAGCCTGGGCTCCAGCCCGAGTCTGAACATCTATAGCACAATTAAACAGCCCCTTAGTCCGACCGTCTCAAGCCTGAGTCAGCTGACACAGGCCAGCCGTGGGTTTTTAATTGCGGGGGATACCTACCCTATGAAAACAGCCACTGAATGAACAGTTCACCCCCAGGGTGCACATCAGCCACTCATCAAAGGGTTCGGAGAAGAAAACCACCCCATGGAAATCTTGATCTGATGATGGATAATTTGGGAGCAGAGAAAAAGGACCAAATCTAATAAATATGTTGTTCTCTGTAAGGAATTCGCCTAGCTGTGGCTGCATGGGTAGAGGCTGCCCTGTCTGAACTCAATCTTTCATTGTTTTGAATACCACTATCAGATTTCCCCTTCATTGAGCCAGACAGCTCAAGTCTTGCTCAATCTTTCCTCAGTGTGTAACCCGGCCCACATCCCTTGGCTTGCAATCCCGGTGCAGTGTGTGATCACCCTCGTTAGAGAATGGAGAGCCAAGCTGCTGATCTCACAGGATGCCACAGAGCACAGATATTAATACTCAGTAGCAGTCTTTCTGGTTTTATCTCTGGGAACTCATACTCGGGCTCTCTGATCGATCCGTGCAGGTGCAGTCAATGCTGCAAGTGGATGTTATTTATTTTGTTTATACAGATAGGACCAGGGATATAAATATCCCTGTTCACACACTTATGGAAACCAGGCCCAGGCTGTGGACGGGAGTAAGCTTACACATAATGCAGGGGATAGCAATATTTGCAGGGGTTCTCTTTAGACGGTTACTCCTACATCTCTGATTGACTAATAACTGCAAGTTTAAGAAGGCCTCTATTCCTGGTTCTGCCATTGGCTCTTGGTGTGTCTTGTACTTCAGTTTCTCCATCTGCAACCTACCTTACAGAGGTGTCAAGGCCACATTCATTAGCTCCTGCCAATGGATTAGCACATTCATTCATTAGCTCCTGCCAACTCCTGAGTGTGAGACATGACAATAGCTGGGCACTGGAACCCTTCCCAGTTGGCTGCACAGGACACTTAGGCCATGGCTACACTGGAAACTTCAAAGTGCTGTTGCAGGAAGGCTCCCGCAACAGCGCTTTGAATGTGAGTGTGGTCATGCGCGAGCGCTGAAGAGAGCTCTCCCAGCACTCCTGGTAATCCACCTCCATGAGGGGATTAGCTCCGAGCTCTGGGAGCCAAGGTGAAGCCAAGCCCTTAGGTATGAGAAGGATGATGTGTTTTCAGCCTATGAGAATGTGCTATGCCTGTGAGAAGGAGAAACTTTTCATTTTAGTTTTTGGGAAGGGAAATCTTTTAAACATGCTAATAAATCATGATGGACAAATCTCAGCAGGTTCAGAGAAACCCCAATGCTCACATTCCTCAGAACTACCCAAACCACTGGAGTCTTTTGAAGGCAGGTTGGATGAGCTGGAGCTGACTATAGACTTTCCTGTGAGATCTCAGGTACCTCCCAGTGGCCAGATCTAGCACAAAAGCAGCCTTGCTCAGGGTATTCAAGCAGTCATGTTTCTGGCTAGAACTGGGAGGTGAAGAGATACTGTGGAAAGAAAAAGCGAGCCAAAGGATCATTCTCAAACTTGAGCCTTCCAAAGGGGAGCTCAGTTTGAATTTCAGGTCCGTTCCAATTTCAGTCAGAATCGGGTTTTGGCCAGCCCCTGTAAAGATGTCCTTGCTTTAGCAGGATGCTACTTGCTGGAGCCTTGTGTCTTCCAATGCCATCTGGACCAGATCTAGCCATATATCTCTAGAGGTTTAGAGGAAGCTGGAGACTGGCTGGGCAAAGCTTCAGAGAGATCTTCCCTTCCTCCTAGACAGGCTGTGCTCAGAAAGAAGGCTTTGCATAAGGGAGCACCACTGCCTCTTTGAGTTGGATCATGTATTTAAAATATGTCAGGCATTTGCTATTGAAATCCCAAAGCTCACAAGAACCTGATGCACTGTGATAGCACAATAGTGTGGCCACCTTGGGGCAATAGGGGGAATGATGCTGGATGCAACATCTGTTATGGCTCAATTTTCCCCATCCAACTTCTCTCCTTTATGTAGGAGGCACATTTTACACTAGGGAAGAGGGGATCTTCCAAACATACCTCAGTGAAGGCAGGAATGGATTTACCCTTCCCTTGTCTGCCATCTTGATCCTTGACCTGCCTTCCCTTTCTCTTGTCTGGGTTTTAATTAGAAGTGAGCTTGAAAGAAAGCCCCAAGGCCAAACAAGTCCAAACTCTGTGCAGTGAATGGAGTGGAATCTGAGTCCAGGCATGGATCTGAATTCTGTGGGTGGCCCTGATCCCATACGATGGATCGAATCAAAATCTGGGCCTGCCTCCCCTTGGATCTGGGGGTTGGGATTCAGAATCAGAATATGGATCTAAACCTACTTTTCCTACCTGGTCTCTCTGTATGTAACGGATCCAGATGCCAGTTGGCCCTGAACTTTGGAATCCAAACTTGGATTCAGATCTACACTTCTCTGCCAGCTCTTCCTTCTAGAATAGGCTTGAACCAGAACGCTGGATTCAAATTCCATCCCAGACTTGGGAAAGTTCCAGTGTGGATTCAAGCTCCCACTTCCGCCCTCTCTTATGGGCCCAGATCAAATTCCTGGATCCAGACTTTTGAGGAGTTCATAATCTGTCTCTGAATTTCACAGCACAGCCCCATCTATCCTTTTATAAACGACCTTTGCTTCTCTTTCAGCTCAGAGCCTTCGTCTTGTTGGCTTGCATAGTGGAGTCACATATGAGACTGATTACTGTGGATTCTTCATGACATAGACACCCCTAGCATTTTGCTTTTGTTGCAGGATCCAAGGAGAGGAGAAGCTGGGCACTGAGGGGGCTAAACAGCACAGATATAGGGTGAATACTTTCCATTGCTTTGCCTTGAATGCCCTCTATTAGACTGAACCCTGGCATTCCTCTCCCTTAGGTATTTTTCTAGACACACTCTTCCTTCTCATTGCAAGATTTCAGGGATGTTTTGTTTAAATTCATTTTTGCTGGAAGAACTAAACTTTTCTAAACATGGAATTACTATGTTCCAGATGTGAACAATCCAACGAGCATACTGCCTGGAGAGTGATTGACAATCACTAGGCATGGATCTGAATTCTGTGGGTGACCTTGATCCCCTACAATGGATTGAATCAAAATCTGGTCCTGTCTCCCCTTGGATCTGAGGGGAGGGCACCCCTGTGGTGCCTGATTTCTTGCCTGTGTGCTAGGGAGACAGAGGAGGGTTGATCATCAGGTCAGAGTCACAGACAGAGAGAGGTGGCCATTGAGTGTGTTGACATCACCAGTTTTCAGCGTTAGGATTCCTGATACCAAAGCAAAGTCCCACTGAATTTAGATCTACTTGGGTGCCTCTCAGGGCTGAAAGTAACATAAAGGACTTACCGGTACGCTGGAATCCTGAGCAGGGGACGGGGCCTCATCTGGAAGAGGCAGGGTTTTTAAATCCTCAGGCCCTTTAAATCAAGATTTAAAGGCCAGGGGCTCCAGCTGCAGTAGTGAGGGCTGGGAGCCCCAGGCCCTTTGAATTACCCCTGGAGTTACCAGCTGCAGAGGTGACTGGGAGCCCTGAGGCTCAGGGGCAATTTAAAGGGCTTGGGGCTCCAGCTGCCACTACTGCAGCGGAGCCCTGGTCTCTTTAAACCACCTGCGCTGCCGCTACTCCAGGGCTCCAGGCTCTGGTGGAGCTTTAAAGGGCTGAGGGTTCCTCTGCGGTAGCAGCGGCTGGGAGCCTTGAAGCCTTTAAATTGCCGCCCGAGCCCTGCTGCCAGAGTGTGGGGGTCACAGCAGCAGCTGGGGGCTCTGGCAGCGATTTAAAGGGCCGGGGCTCCCAGCTGCCGCTACCGCAGAGGAGCCCCGGGGCTCCGGCGGCGAGGCTCAGGTGGCGATTTAAAGGGACCCAGATGATAGCGGTGGCCGGAGCCCTGGGCCCTTTAAATTGCTGCCGGAGTCCTGCCGCTGCTACCTCAGGGCTCCGGCAGCGGGCCTCTGATGGCAATTTAAAGGGCCTGGGCCCTTTAAATTGCTCCTGGGGAAGCCAATCCCCGGTACAGTGCACCGGCTCTTGCCAGTATGCTGTACTGTGGCGTACCGGCTTACTTTCTCCTCTGGTGCCTCTATTCTTCTATGTGTGCTTCTCATGTCCAGGTCCTTTCACAGATCTCTCATTTTGCTGACTTTGTGTCAATGCTGGCTTGCCAAACCACAGCCCCACCACTTATTGGATTATGAGCAACACTGGCCATTACCCAAGCACTGAAGCCCAGTCTAACGTTCCTGGGACAAACTGTCAGAAACGATCTCCAAATCTGCAGGCCTGAAATTAGACCAGCTCGTGGAGTGGCAGCTTAGTTTTAAAGGCTAAAACCTGATTTGGGGGGATCATAAATGGCCCCTTTGCAAGAGAAGACTGTGCTGCAACATTACAGAAAGTGTCTCAACAGAGAGGCCCGTTTTAATCGGCTGCCAATGACAAGAAAGCAAATTAAAGGCTCATTAATTAAATGGTTCGGAGGTTACGTTGGGATGATTATGCAAAACCAGTCTCAAAATCTTTTTGAGGACTTACCGGTAGTTGAGAGCGTGACCAGGGTAGCTGTATGTTGGTCCTTCTGGTGTTCATGAGAATCTTGAGGGATGAAGATGGGTGAAAAGCTATAACCTTGGGGTGAAAGAGGCCATCTGCATTTTGGCCCTCAATTGCTTCATGTCTGGTGCGTGGTCAGAGCATCTGTTTGGATCTGAGCTCACTCCTTCTCTACAGCGACAAGGTTCTGTCTGAATTCTGCTGCTCAGGAGAAGCCTCCCTGTTAGCTGTAAAAAGTGCAGCATGTCCAGATGCTCTGTCCAAGTCCTCTGTGCTTAGCTACGTGGCCCCTCAGGTCTCATTCCCAGCTGTTTGGAGAGTGAAGCACTTTCCGCAAGCATCTCGCCTTCCAGGCACACATGTACATGGCTGTTTTTAGAAGCAAACAGATGATGTGCTAATTAGAAACAGGCCACGTACCATCCGGACTGGTTTCAAGTGCTGTTCCTTTCATCAGAGCTGAGACATTAACAGAGCTCATTGGCTGGGGAACAGAGCATCTTTCTTTGTCGGAGAGAACAAACATCCCACAAACAGGGATGCGAGAGAAGCTCTGGACTTACAAACAAATGGTAGTGCTTTGAACTTGATAGGCTCTGTGGGGAAATTAGGGAAGACCAGTAGTTATACCACTTACAGTCTTAATGCCATTGATGCCAACAGAACTGCATCCACTTTAACCAGGGTCAAATTTGGTACCATAAATCCTGATGCTGGTTGTGTCAGGCTGCATTTCCCCTCATGCAAATCCTTTCCTTGCATTGTTGATCCTGCCTAATGCCAAATGCTGAATGGGCCTGTTGGAGGGAAGGGTGGGGCTTTAATGCCTATGCCCGGCCACATCGTCCTGTGGCGAGAGTTATGGCTGCGTTGCCCAGTGACAAGAGATTACAGCCAGGGATAGGAGAACCTAGGCCCTCCCGGCTCCACCAGGTTCCAAACCAGAGCCCAGTAAAACAATAATTCAAAATATGTGGCCTGGGGGCGGGCGCCCCCATGCCTGCTCCTGGGGCCACTTCCTGTCCTGATTTGTTTCTGAGTTCCCCCTGGAGTCCCTCCTGTTCGTGGTCTGGAGGGTCTTCCTCTCTTAGTTGGGGCTCATTGTTGCTGTCCTCCATGGTTGAAGGGCCTGTGGCGGCTTGGTGGTGGGGCCCAGTCCTGGCTATCTGGGGCCCTGGCGGCTTCTCGGCAGGAGCCAGCACCACACAACCGCTCTCCTGCTTGGTCCACGTAGACTGAAATGAGCTGATCCCATTTGAGCTCATCCTCCATTGTGAGCATGCCCAGAAAGGGTGGCTGGGTGTGGCTTTCTGGGCCCAGAGCTGCTTGTCAACGCTTCCCTCACCATTAGGGGGCTTGTGTCCTCATTACAGGGCATAGTCAAAACTCCACTCTCAGCTGTAGAGATCAGGACTAGGGCACATTGGTGGACCAGGGTGCTTCTGCTCTTGCTGTCCCTGTTCTGTAATTAATAAGGGCCTGCTCCTCTACTTCTGACTCTGTCTTACTGGCACCTTTCATTAGGATTAAGTCCACTTGACAGGTCTGGTCAGGATGGCATTCAACCAGCCTTGCTGCTGCTTCTGTGATGTAGAAGGCAGGGGGAAGGATCAGAAAAGGAATATGGGCCTATAACACTCTTACTACTCAACATTATCATACTAACTATGGTGGAGTGACTCTTCCCGTGCCGATGAATTAGGAGCAGGTATACATAGGGTGGGGTTAGTGGCATCACACATACAGATTTCAAGAACACTACCAAACCCATGAATCATCAGATTGAATAGCACTAGCTTGGTAAATTGGGCACACATTATTAGTATGGGTTTTAATATGACTAAATGTAAAATGTGTACATCTAAGAACAAAGAATGTAGGCTGTACTTATGTGATTTTTTTTGGAGGGATGGGGACTTCAGCCTGGGAATCAGTGACTCTGAAGAGGACGTGCTGGTCTTGGTGAATAATCAGGTTAGTTCTCATTGCAAACTCAGTGGCCAAAAGGACTAATGTGATCCTTGGATGTATAAACGGGGGAATTTCAAGTAGGAGTAGAGAGGACATTTTATCGCTGTGTTTGGCAGTGGTGTGACCACTGCTGGAATACTGTGTCCACTTCTGATGTCCACATTTCAAGAAAGACATTAATAAATTAGAGAGGGTTTAGAGAAGAGCCACGAGAATGATTAAAGGATTAGAAAACATCCCTTACAGAGACAGACTGAAGGAGCTCATCACTGGAAGTTAAACTAGACAAATTCAGACTGGAAATAAGGAATAAATTTTTAACCATTGGAAAAATTTACAAAGGGTCACAATGGATTTTCCATTGCTGACATCTTTTAAATCAAAATTGGATGTTTTTCTAAAAGATGTGTTCTAGGAATTATTTTGGGTAAATTCTGGGGCATGAGGTCAGACTACATGATCACAGTGGTCCCTTTTGGCCTTTGAATCTATGACTCTTTTCAAAGAAATGAAAGTCTGGGAAATCTCTGAGCATGGTGGCCATCACCTGGGTGGGAGGGCAATGGCAGCACATTGCAATTGCCTGCCATGGTTGGGAAGAGAACTGTTATGGAGCTGAGCCAAGCCCTTTAAAGCTAACAGAGAGACTCCCAATGACTTCATTGGGGTTTAGATTAGGCTCAGGGAAGCTGTTCTCATAGACCTTCCAAAGGTCTATGTGCTGCTCATTGAAAGGGCCCTATTGGCATGCGAAGGCCTGGCTTCTCCTATAGCTCCTCCCCATACTGCTTTATACTTCCTGGTGTCTCTTTTGGTTGTGTCATGCGAATCCTGTCCTGTCAAAATCGCTAGTTTCCCCCAATTCATTCAAGGGTCTCCACAGTCCGTTCCCTAGCTCACCACTGAAAGCCTTGCAGTGGATGTGAGATTTGCCTTCAGTCCATTCAAACCAGGGTTACAAAAATGGCATCAAGCAAACTGAGCTCCTAAGATGGCATCTACCCGTTAGACGATCCTGTGACAGAGTGTGGAGAACCAGCTCTTTGGTCACTGTAAATCTAATTTGTTCTGCTGGAGAGGGCCGGATTGAGAGAAGGGGTGGTTAAGTACCAGATCAGCCAGGGCTGGGGAGAGCTAAGGAGCTAATTAGCATGTTAACTGCAAAAGTACAATAGGAACACAGGAAGGAAGTACAGAGGGAGAGAGAGAGGGAGAAAGGCCAGCAGGGCAAGAGTAAAGAGAGAACTCCTCCTTCTCTAATGATTGCAGGACGCTGTCAACACAATTGCTGCACAGGAGTGTATGAGGGTGTTGATAAAACACCAGTTACGTTGTGGTTGCAACAAACTGCGGGGGCAGGGGGAGTCAGAGCCAATTCTATCAGAAGACAGTAATGGAGGGCTATGCCCTGTTACAGATCTGGTGTCTGAGTGGAAGATGGTTGCCAGAGTTGACACTGGAGAGAATAGTGGGGGGATGGAGAGACCATTCAGGCTGAAGGGAAGATTGTGCCCCATTGTTGTCTGGATTCACTTAAAGTCCATTGATTTACCATTTTCCCCATTAAGAAGCAATTACATTTCTTTGACGACATATGTTTGGTTTTATTAAACGGCAACGGGTAAATGAATGGAGAGCGAGCGACCCACCACCTTCCCTTTCCCTTTGCAGACCGGGTTGTCAATCTGGTACCTTTCACTAGTGCTATAGTCACTTGTTATTAAACAATGGAGTGGGATGAATTCCATCTGTCCCATCTGAGCCATTGCAGCTCACCCTGTCATAGCCCACCCCTTCCATTGTCAGGCTGGCTACAGAGTCCCTTCTTGTTTTCCCATTCTGAACAAGACTCTGTTGCATTTTGTGATGGTTTATTTAGTTAACTAACTTTCACGTTTCAGAGTAGTAGCTGTGTTAGTCTGTATCCGCAAAAAGAACGAGGAGTACTTGTGGCACCTTAGAGACTAACTAATTTATATTGGTATAAGCTTTTGTGGGTTAGATTCCACTTCATCAGATGCATAGAGTAGAACATACAGTAGGAAGATAGATAGATAGATAGACAGACAGAGAACATGAAAAGGTGGAGGTTGCCATACCAATGATAAGTGGCTTAATCAATTAAGGTGAGCTATTATCAGCAGAAGAAAAAAACTTTTGTAGTGATAATTAGGATGGCCCATTTCAAGCAAATGGCAAGAAGATGTGAGTAACAGTAGGAGGATACTTAACATGAGGAAATAAATTTCAAACATGGGGCAATAGATTGCAGTTTGTGTAATGACCTAGCCACTCCCAGTCTTTATTCAAGCCTAATTTAACGGTATCCAGTTGCAAATTAATTCCAGTTCAGCAGTTTTTCGTTGGAGTCTGTTTTTGAAGGATTTTTTTTTGAAAAATTACCACTTTAAAGTCTGTTACTGAGTGACCAGAAAGATTGAAGTGTTCTCCTACTGTTTTTTGAATGTTATGATTCCTGATGTTAGATTTGTGTCCATTTATTCTTTTGTGTAGAGAACTTTCCCGTGACTCCTGCGGCTCTGAGGTTTCTGGAGCGAGAGGGTAATGGGTATTTCTACGCTTGTTTTACAAAGCGAGTTTAAAAGAAATCTGTGTTGGAGGAAAATGAAGTTTCCTGTTCAGGGCTGCAGACATTGCCACAGTGTCCTCTGCTCCAGTGTAATCAGAAAGGAATTTCTTTTATATTAAGAACATTGATCTCAGCAGGGAAAAAAAAAGATTGAAAAATGTAAGGGAGAAACAGTGGGAGAGAGAATTCCCTTGTGTGTATGGGAGCAAAGCCTAAAGTTTCATTTAGTGTAGCTGTTCTAATGAAGCGCGTGGTCTGGACTATTTTATACAGTGCAACTAAGATGAATATTCTTTACAGGGTTTGTCGAGAGGAGATGCCATCTTGGGCTGCTCATTTCTGGAGCACATGGTGTCATTTCTGGAGTTCCAGTCATAGACCTCATTCTAGAGATATTATGATTACCCCTTGTGATCCAAGTTGCTATCCAATATTCAGGGTCTTGCAGGTTGGTTCCATTAGAAGGAGAAATTGATGATGGAGTCAGGGTATTTCTTTGATGCAGTCCTGTGTGTACAAAGAATGTACAAAGTCTTGTTTCTCTCAACTCAGTAGGAATCAAACAGGGAACATAAAACTTTGCTTGCCATTCTTAGCCTCTTTCCAGCCAGCCCTCTGGCCAAGAACGCATGCGTTCATCTTTTCCTCAGGGTCGCACTACAAGCGCTTCTCTGGCTGTCTCTGAGGCTCCCTTGCTGTCTTCTCTCTGTTCTCCTGTGGTTGTTTTTTTTGTTGTTGGTTCTCTTCCAAGGATACATACAGCTCCAGCTCCCTGCGTTTGCATTCAGCTTCCCAGTGAAATCCCTCCCCCGACATAGCTCAGATTCTTGACTGACCTTGCATGTGGTCTGTGTTTTGGGCAGTTGCTTCTATTGTTTTATCTATATTGTTGAATTAAGGCGCTTACCTGTTTCTTACATCTATCCTGAATGAAGGGCAGCTGTCTCACCCACCAGCTTCAGTGAGGTTCCACGCAATCCTGTGTAACATTATTTATAGAGCATCTTCACAGTAGTTCTAGTCAGTGCTTTTTACAGCAGATGCTATTTATAGAGTTTCTCAAAGATTATTTAGAGAGTGGTTCTAGAGCAGATGTCATTGCTCAGGAAGCAAACTGATCTGATTTGGCTGTCACTGGCGTAACTCAAGAGTAGCTCCATTCAAATCAGTTGATTTATGCTACGGATGTGAGAAGATGCGTCTGTATTCCTAGAACGTTTCCATTTGTAGAGCATTGCTAGCGGAGGATGGAGATGATTCTCCATCACTTTACCCCATGTCTAGTCAATTACACCTGTACCAAGTGGAGGGAAAAGATTGCTGTTCTGGTTTGGCCCTACCTGGCACAGGGGCAAGTGAGGACAAAGTGACAAGGGAGTGGAGAATAAGCCCCCATTCTGCTGTTCCTTGAGAGCTCCTAGAGGAAATTGTTTGATTCCTGTCTTGTTTGAAGAATTAGATTTAAAAGAATTGGGACTGTCCTGTGCAAACTCAAGTCAGGGCAGCTCTTAGGATGCCTGGCTGTGCTTCTGGCCGCACCCTGGAAAATCCGTATCCAGGCACTTCAGAGCAGCTCTGTCACTGGTGCTTTGTTTTTATTTAATGGAGAGGTGAAGGTGTTTGGGAAGCTGTGAGCGCTGCCTGGTTCCTAATGGCTGATCAGATTAGAAACATGGTTCCAGCTCAGCGATGCCAGACATTTTACGAATGCTAATGGAGACTCTCTATGTATTCAACTGGAAAAGAAGAGACCAAATCTAAATAAACTCCCTACCTGTCTCTGCCACGCTCCGCATGTTTGCCTGATGCATTATGCACAGCACATCTTTGTTTCTGGCCTCTGTTGCTGCTGTTTTCTCCAATGGAGCATGCACGGTCAAAGATAGATAGCTGGATATTGAGCTAATGCATTGCTGTGGCTTTTACCTTCTAGCATCCGGCTCTGCTTCTGGCATTTTGGTGGGTCAAAAGAAAAAAAATGTATTTGGTAGTGTCTCCCTAGGCCCTGATGGGTATTTGACCACATCACTTCACGACCCCTACAGTTTGATTCAACCTGTTTGCCAGGTCTGTAGGTGAGAACTAGTGTCGTCTAGTGGTTTGAGCGTGGGACTGTAATTCTAGGTTCTCTTCCGGGTCCCTTTTAGAGCTGCTCGGAATTTTTCTGTCAAACCTACTTTTTGATGGAAAATTGGGATTGGAATGCTTCATGAGGAGTGTCCGCTGCTACAGGGAACGCTGATTTTTCATTGAAAAACGAATAAGTGCAGACAGAAATATTTTCGTTTGTAAATGGTGACCCATGAGTTGTGTCGTGTCCCCATTTTCCTTTATGGACTGGGCTGCAGCGTGAACTGAATTTCTCGTGATGCACCTTGGCCAGAGACCACTGTGAAACACCCCTTCCTCTCATCAAGAAGGGGAGACCATTTTAAGTCCTGGGAGATGTCAGCGGGAGGGGAGAAGGGTTTGAGTGCTCAGTGGTTTAAGCATTGGCCTGTTAAACCCAGGGTTGTGAGTTCAGCCCTTGAGGGGGCCATTTAGGGATATGGGGCAAAACTCTGTTGAATGATTTAACTGGGAATTGGTCCTGCTTTGAGCAGGGGGTTGGACTAGATGACCTCCTGAGGACCCTTTCAACCCTGATATTCTGTGACCAGAGAGCCCTGCCTGTAGAGAAGAGTAGGAGTTTGCAGCATGTGAATTACAACTCCAATGAGCCACTCTGGCAGCATTTCCAAATTGGAATATTTTGTTTTTTAAATTTCTGCTGAAAATCAACATGATTGTCAACCTCCCTGTACCCTGTTTTTTGACCCATTTTTGACCCTTATGAAGGTATCTGTCTTACCACAGTGTTGTGAGGCTTAGTTTACTGAGATGAAAGGGGTGGCGTAAACATGACATGTCACTATGATCTCTCTAGGGCATGGAATACCATGTGGCCGGTCAGCATCGAGGTGCTTTTCCAATGTGGAGAATGGAGGAATCTTGTCCTGCTAGTTCTGGATTCCTCTCTCTATCTCTGTAGCAACAGCTCTTCACAATCTTTCACGAGAGTCAAAATGGATGGGATTCCGGCTGTTCTAGGACCTCCCTGTTTCCATGGCTTGCTACATCTTGCAATAGCAGCACCAATGCTGTGTGCCGCCCATTGCGGAGGGGTCTGTTTTCTGCTGCTGTGACTGCCTCAAGGGCTGTGTCCTCAGGAGAAGGAGCAAAGTGGTCCTGCCTATAGAGAGCTCATCCATTGCTAAAAGAACAGCTGGTGTTGGGTGGAAGAGAGGAGCTCTGGAACATTCCTTCTATTTACCGTCCACACCTTCCAAGAGCTATTTCCCCTCTGCTCTACCCAGTATCACCCTGATGGTTGCAGCATCTGGCCAGGTGTCACTGGTGGCTCCTTCCCCATAGCACCGCTGAAATTTCTGATCCTTAGAGGCAGTTTTGAGGGCATGAGAAATCCTGACCAAAACCCTGAGATTGGGCAAGTGTGGTTAGCAGTGAGGTGGCTTCGGGGAATATGTGGTGGTCCTGAGCTACAGTCGTAGTTAAAATGTGTGATGAGCACCCCTGGGAGGGTAAAGGACCTGACACCTACCTGGATGTGCCTTGCTTAAACTAAGTCTATTTTTCCTAAGCATTAAAACTCATTAGATTTACCTAGAGATGAGCTAAAGGACCTTGTCTTCCACAACAGGCCAGAGGGGGAGATGGATGAGGTATGGGCTCTGGAGATCAAAAACAAGAAGGAGGCTGAGATTTTCAGGATATCATACGGAGCTCTAGTTTGTCTTGACGTTGGCCCTGGATTTAGATTTACTTTTCATTCTCCTCCTGATCTTTCTTCAGCCCTGCTGCTAGAGTAAGACTCATGTCCCTTGTGCCAAACGGACTGGCCATGTCACCTTTTCTGCAAGTGGTAACCTGAGTATTGATCAGAAATGTGACTTGAGTGTGTGGGGGGGGGGGGGGAGAGCAGGGAGAATCAGATTTCCGTTTCTGTTTTTAATCCAGCCATTTACAATTCTTCTCTTGCCTCTTGTGCCTTCCTTTTAAAGAAGGCAAATAGAAGTGTGAATAATCAATTTCCTAACTGGAATTAAAAATGGCTCCAGTGAAAATGAAGGAAAGCGTGAACCAGCATGTAAAGTAGCATGCAGAGGTTATCTGGGTTCCGATTAGCATACTGATCATGTACGAGAACAATTAAAGTGTGCATGAGAATAATTAAGCAGGAGGTAAATTACGTGAAACACCCAATTATCAGGGGAGCAGGCGCACTATGTGGGGGAGGGCTGATCTGAGGGTTTTTATGACTTAGAGTTGGGCGATTCCAGCTGGACAAAAATGGTGGCTTCCAGTTGCTCAGAGGAATGGTCTGAAAGTTCCTGGTGCAAAGCCAGTCTTGTCACGTAGATGACTTGTGATGGATCCTTCATTCTGGATAAAAAGGAGTGCCATGGCTGGCTCTAGGTGAGAATGGTGGGTAGGAGACTGTAAATTCCCTTAACTTTGCGTTAGTTAATGGACTTTTGAAAGTGCTACTGTGTTGTGACTGACTGGCTACTCGGTGACATCCCGCTGCTGCTGTTGTGTTGGAATGTGCTTTTGTGCATAACCCAACTTGGAGTTGTTGCTCCTCCAAGGGTCCTTCAGCTAGAGAGCTGTGCCGATCAGCCAGCAGCAGGGGATGGCATGGAGAATCGGGGCGGAAGTGATTTGTTTTTCCACTTCGTTGTCTCTTTTTTTTCTGAGTGGAGTCACACGACAGCCTGAGAAATATGAGCCTGAGCTTTTGCCCAAACTGAAATTAGATTCGCAGCCCTTTCGTAGAGGTCAGAAAAGCTTTATTAAAAATAAAACGTGGTATTTTCTGATTTCAACAAAACCACAGGATGGTGGAGAAAACAAGCTAGAATTCACACTTATTGGAAACCTGTTGAAGTGCAAGGCAAGAATGAATTACAGTCCAGGTCGTCTACTGAATATAGATAGTCAAGATTCTTCCAGTTCTATTTCTGGGCCCAGCCATTGCAACGGGAACACAGAGTATAGACTCTCAGTTGCTAGGACATATTGTGTCCACTTGATCGTACACCTCCCAAACACTGACAAAAGGCACCGTGTGCAAATAGATGTTGTCATGATAATAAGTGGCTTACTGAATTAGCCAATCAAATGGAGCGTGATCTGGTGGTTAGAGTTGGATACTGGGAATCAGGATTTCTGGGTTCCATGACTGCCACTGATTCTTGTGACCTTGGGCAACTCACTCTGTTCTCTCCTTTGGTGTCCCCGCTGATGATTATATTTCATTGCCTGTTTGTGAATCTCCTCTGAGATCTGCCAGTGAAAGCTGCTATACCAGTGCAAAGCATTATAGTAATTATGGACAGCTACCTTTTCTTGGGAACAGAAGGGTACTTGGGGCCAGTTAATGCCCTAGATACCTATGCATAAATCCTGCTGACAGCCATGCAAGTACCTAGTTTAGTTAAGATAGCTGCCATGTATAAAATGGAATATAGAAATGTTGTAAAGATGCAGATCTGGAACAATAAATGGCTAAAGATGGACGAGAAAACTACATGCCTGCAGCTGCTTGGCCATTTCTCCACATGGAAGATTTCCAAGGTGTTTGTAGTGAGATAATATAATGGATTTTAAAGGTGCTCAGAAATATAATGGGTGATCCCTTTCTTTAAACACTGCAAGGATGGCATAGCAAATCACAAGGGATGCCTTCTAGTAGTTTTGACAACAGGTATCAGCTATCAACAAGGATAAAGTACGGTCAAGTGAAAGGCTGTTATTGATTCCAGAAACCTTCAGATTAAATCCATGTTGCCCACTCGGCATATGGAACTGAGGGGAGTTTCAAAAGCTCTGTTCTATATGGCTGCAAGGCTCAGTAATAGATATCCATCAGAAAAGAGACTTGGATCTTGCTGTAATCAATAAACAAGGAAAGGGAATCAGATTGAAACAAAGCAGGGAGGGTGGGGCTAATTCCCTGTGATGAGGGACCTTCGCAGAGTAATTTACAACATACATCATTTTAAAGAGAAAAATAAATTTCCCTAATTTCAAAGCATAAAAATGATTCTAATGATAGTTCAGTGCATCATGGAAATGTGATCTTGGTGCTGTCATATAATTTTAAGGTAAAAAATGTAAGTTTAAAAGTGTTGTAAGGTTTAAAAAAAATTAAATTGGAAAAAAAATATCCTAGTTTTTTTCTTTTTCTATTTGTATCAAACATTTCCTCTGCGGGGCTGGAAAACCAGTCCCAAGAGCATAGTTCAGGTGCCCTGAGACAAGGCAGTGGAACTGTGGAAATTGACTAGTCTTATTTCGCCGCCCAAGCAGAACAAAGTGGGAAAAGTAAACCAGTAGTGTGAAGGAGGGAAAGTCCTCTTTTTTCCAAACCCAATGCCTGGTTATTTTATTTTGCACCATTTACACCTCTGCAAAGGGGGTGTAAAAACGCTGCTACAATCCATTGGTTCAGTATGATTTCTGTCTCCTGCCTTTCCCTGCCCCTGACACCTGAAAAAAGAAATAATGGCTGGTCCACATAAAAGGATAAGTGCCCACAAACTGCTCCTGGAGTTACTCCTTTAGCTATAGCGGTAAAGGCCTCTGCTTTTAGGGTATTGCTACATTTTGAGCTAAGGATGTGATTCCCAGATAGAGAAGACATACCTGCCCTAGCTCTGATCAAGCTAGCATGCTAAAAAGAGAGTGTAGCCACAGTGGGAGGGCCCAGAGTACGTACCCATCCAAGGCCTAGGGTAGCTGGCAGGGCTCTCAGTTTTGGTTGGACATATTCGTGGAGGTTTCATCTCATGACATAATCTTTAATTATAGATGAATCTTTAATCCCGGGAGACTCCAGGCCAATCCTGGAGGGTTGGCACCCCCTAGTAGCTAGCCTCTCCTGCCACTCACATCACCATGACTACACTCTACTTTTAGCATGCTCGCTCAATCAGAGCTAACATGGGTATTTCTCCTCAAAGTAGGTATTACATCTCCCAACTCTAAGGGTACGTCTACACTATCCGGTGGGTAGTGATTGATTGATGGGGGATTGATTTATCGCGTCTAGTGTAGACGTGATAAATCGACCCCTTAGTGCACTCCCCGTCGACTCCGGAACTCCACCGCCGCGAGAGACAGAAGTGGAGTCGATGAGGGAGCAGCAGTGGTCAACTTGTCGCCGTGTGGCCACCCAGGTAAGTCGACCTAAGATACAGCGACTTAAACTATGCTATTCACATAGCTGAAGTTGCATATCTTAGGTCAACCCCCGCCCCTCTAGTGTAGACCTGTGCTAAGAATAGACATATCCTCAGAGCTGAATATCATGTGTTCAACCCCCCTGTCAACCCACGGTGGGGGCATGTTATGCTACCGTCGTTCTCTGGTACCATTTTACAATCACTTTGTACACGAGTCAACGAGGACACAAGGTACAACGCAATAGGGAATTGAGCCCAGAGCTTTTACCCAGAGATGACCTGGGTGCAGCAGGAAATGGAGCCTTCCATTCCCCCTCCAGGAATCCCTCAGGGAAGGGGAGGAAAAGGAGGAGGAAATTAAAAATCTGTTTCAAAATTCACGAAAGCAGGAAGTGAGGTTTTGTTGACATTCATGTTTGATGAAGAGCGAGCACGCAGGCAGGATGACTTACTTTTTAAACAAACACTGCTGCAGGCTGTATTCCACACTTCCCTCTCAAAGCAAGTGCTGTGATTAGCTCTCAGTAAGGAAGGCGTGGAGCAGGCTGTGGTGTGGTGTGACAGGGAAAGCAGGCCTTTGCTGAGGAGAATGCTGTTTACAAGGGGTTCGCTTTACTTTTGGTGATATCTTGGACGGTGCCGAATGAAAAGGAGCTAGATGGCAACTCATTAAGCTTTTTGCAGTTGCAAGTTCTGCTTGAACGACTGCAGAATCTGAGAGGAAGTGAGTTCATGTCATCCCTGGCTATTCCCCTATGAAGTCTGAAAGGGCAGGAGATGTTAAATGGAGTCCATTGAATGAGATTAAAGGAGATTAGTCCTTACTCCTCCACTAGATTGGGAGATCAGTTGACTGGTTGTTGCTAATTTTTCCTCCTGGGGTTCAGTGTTATCTGAGATTGATCAAGACCCTTGGAACATTGTATCTCAAAAGGAATTGCCTCCTTGGTTTAAATCTTAACAGCTGCAGTTTTGACTCTTTATGGGTTTGCGTCTGGCTTAAAGCCTTTTGGTTAAAATCTCCGTTTTCACTTCAGTTTGCGAAGGTGTTCATTACAAAAAGCCTTTCTTTTTTTCCGAAGGTATTTTGAAACCAGAGCAAAGTCTGAATGAGTTGATTCGGCAGCTTAATTGATGTGATACTGTGGGATAGGGATGCCCATTGTCTCGATAGATCTCAGAAATGGAAAAAGGATGGTTGTTTTTTGTTTTCTTTGTCCGATAAGGTTGTGTGGGTCCTTTTAAAATCAGAGGAATGGAAAGGAAGCAGATCTTTAATCAGTTTGGATTAGGGAGGGAGTGTTTCTAATTCTTAAACAAAGGCAATAGTCTTGGGCCGAGACTCAGGAGATCTGGGTTCAATTCCCAGCTCTGCCATAAACTAATTTGTGAGGTTGGGCAAGTCCCACAGGGCCCCATTCATTCTGAGCCTACACCAGTGCAAAATGGGGTGTAAACCATTTCCAAGTTAGCATGGTGCACTGATGCAAATGTCTCCACAACAACAGAGCATCCACAATTGGGACCTTTAATCTCTCTGTGCATCGGTTCCCCATCTGTAAAATGGGGTTAATAATCCCACCCTTTGTCTGTCTTGTCTGATTTGATTTTAAAGTCTTGCTCTCTATGGCTATGTTCCCGCTGCAGCTTATGTCGGTATGTTGCTCAGAGGTGTGAATAAGGGTTTATTCATGGGTGTGAATAAGACAAGTTACACCGATCGAACCACTGGTGTGGTCAGCACTATGTCAGTGGGAGAGCTTCTCCGGTTGACATAGCTACCACCTCTCGCAGGGGCTGGAGTTATTAAGTTGATGGCTGAGCTCTCTCCCATTGGCTTAGCGTGTCTGCACCAGCGTGCTGTTGTAAGCTCTGTAGTGGAGCCAGAGCCTATGTGTTTGTACTGAGCCCAGCACAAAGGAAGCCTCTATGTGCTACTGCAATACAAATACTAGCTCAAGCACAAAACTGGGAGTCAGGACTCCCAAGTCCTGCTCCAGCTCTGCCAATGATTAGCTCTGTGACCTTGGGTATGTCATTACCGCTCCTGTGCCTCATCTTACCCATCTGTAGCATTCGGCGAATAGTGCTTTACCTGTATTGCGGGCTGAGGCTAAATTCACTCATGTTTGTCTAACGCTTTGGGATCCTAAGAGGAAGTGTACTAGAGAAGGGCCAAATGTTTGGCATTCTTCTTTCCGGCCACACCAAATAACTTCCTTCGTCTTCTAATTAAATCCATTTGGAAACTATTTTTTGTCAATACCATGGACCTGATCCCACAGCCCTCACACACTCCAAACTCCCATTGACCCCAGGGAAGCAGGATTGGGCCCTAAATGAGTTCCTCTTCAACCAGGAAATCCTATTGTCTTGACCCATGATTGTAAGGAGTCAGATTAGCTGAAACAATGCTGACCATGCCTGACTTGGTCAGTGCAGACTGGAGCAAGCCATGTTCAGTATTATGTCAACTAATCTTGGTTACACCTTGCTGTGAGATCTCATGATTAGGGGCCAATAGCCATGGCAGGACATTGTTAAACTAGTACCCAGCTGGGCTTCACATATCGGTGATGTACCATTTAACCAGGGTGACCATATTTCCCAAAGGGAAAATGGGACACCACATGGGGATGGCCCAAGCCCTGTCCCCTTTCCCTGCATGGTTGCTGCTCGCCCGAGCCCTGCCTGCCCCCCACCTCCCAAGCCCTCTACCCCCCTGCCCCCCCGTGCAGAGTAAGAAGATATGGGACAAATATCCACCTTTGCCAAAAAAGCCGGGGTGGCCGGGACAGGGTTTTAAAAAGGGACTGTCCCATCCAAAATGGAACGTAGGATCACTTGACATTTAACTGCCTGCATTAGACCATTGACCCCTCTGTAATTTCCTGTCTGCAGCAGCAGAATAGCTCCCCCTGCCAAGTAGCCCTTGAAATAGGTGGAGGAATTAGGTAGGCAAAAACGTCACATTTGAAGCAATGAATTGACTAGTCTGCGTTGTTACTATCGGAGCAAAGGATTTCCTTCCATGCTACAGCTGCCATGGAAGCGCTACTTGATTAGTGCATTTCTGAAGCTTACATTTTGGTACCTAACTTTTAATTAAAAAAGAAACTGCCCACTCTTGACGGGAGCGACTGTAGAGAACGTTTCTGTATTGAAATTCAACCCATGCCACTAATGTTTCTTTCTGATGAGGCGGTTGACTGATGCTCAAGGACAGTGGATCACCCCCAGAACTGTAAATGAAGTCCACGTATGGGATTGTATGTGACAACAAAAATGAATTCCTCAGGGTCAGTGCTCCAGGTAAATACAATGTCCCTGTCCTAAGGACCTCAAGGAGCTCTGCATGGACGGTTCTCACACTTTTGTATTGGTGGCCCCTTTCACGCAGCAAGCCTTCCAGTGCAAACCCCCCCCCCCCCATTATAAATGAAAAACACTTTATTTTTAATTTTTAAGTGGTGCTTTGGAGTGGAGGCTGGCAGCTCACCTCCCCCATGTAGTCATCTCTTGACCTCCTGAGGGGTCACATCCCCCACTTTGAGAACCCCTATGGTAGCTTTCAAAGGCAGAGACCCTTGGGAAAAAAATAGCAAGTCTTACTGTCTTGGAACATTTGTTTTCTTTTTGTTACTTTAAAGAAAAGCAAGGGTTGATTCGCCCCTTCCCCCACTGATCCAGTGCTGGAGCCATGTCTCTCTTTGATTGAGCTGGCTGGCTGGATCAGTTATCAGACACTGTCGTTTATTTTCTGATTCGGGATGGAAAAAAAGTACTTTCTGGCACTATTTATATTTCTCAATCTGTGGCTCAACAATGCACCCCAGCTGTTCTGAAGGGTCCAGACCACCTGAGTTTAGATCCTATCATTAAACTCCTCATATAATACTTCGACCACATGGGAAAATTTAAGAAAAATGAGGTTTTATTAAAACCAGGAGCCCCCCTGATTGCAGAGGGATATTATACCAGTGTTACAAGTGTCTTATCTCACATGAAAGTTTCACATTTCCCCAGTTTCCTTTTCTTTATGCTACTGTGGTTTGTCCCCTACCCCAATTCCATGTGGATGCCTAGATATTTAATGCAACTGTTCAGAAGCCGAAGCAATTAATAACAAAAACATCTAAAATCTTTTCTTTTTAAAGACAGCCCAGCAGACTTTCTAAGTTAACTGAATGACATCAAAGGTTGCTGATGCAGTTCTGAGCATCTGAAGGGTAACATGAACTGTGTTTCAAGAGAAAAGAAAAAAGTGAAGGAAGAGAAATAGTTGTGTTCTTCTGGAAGTATCGATGGCCTTTGTGTTTTGGGCTTGAACTCATTCTGCATTTTCTTCCTTGTTGTGCTTTGCCAAGTGAGCTCTTCCTGGTTTCTAAGAATTCAGTTGGTGTGTAGACCTTAAGTTCATCAGTTGTTCTGCACAGTCTGGCAACATGGAGTTCACACTTATGGGGGAAAATGGAACTTACTTTGGCTTTTCTGCTCCTGATCTGCTCCAAATGCACCTTATTTTTATTATTTGTATTGTGGCAGTGGCTAGAGACTCTAACTGAGACTGGGTCCCCATTGTGCTAGGCTATCAGAGTTGAAGGAACTATTCTCTATTAGCTGTAGAAACTTTAGGTTTTATCTCCTTCATTGGCCACAGATATCAGACATTAGACTTACAGCTCAGCTTTCCAACCAGGATAGGGCAAATGTGCACGTGTCCATGGAGACAGCGTAGCCTTGAGCAACTTATAAGAGAGACCAAAGTCCATCAATGTCCATTTCTCTCACAGAATTGCCCAGGTGGGGTCTGACTCATGACTCTAACGGATGGTCCTTACTCAGTAGGAATCCCTAAAATCTGTTAGTCTATAAGGTGCTACAAGACTCTTTGTCGCTTTTGTAGAATTTATCAGTGGATCAAACCCCACTAGTCTCTCTAGTCTGACATCAGCCTTGTCTGAAGCGTCAGATGACTGTGTAAAATATCCATAATGTGCCTTGTCAGCAGTGCAGTAAGAATTAATTCTCCATCTCTGCCATGGTGGGATATATTGTGGGTTCCTCTGTTCTACTGAAAGGCTGTTATGGCCTTCAAGGCAGATTGATTTCTTCTCTACTAGGAACTTAACCAGATAAATCTCTATAGCTTTTGGCTTTAGCTCTCTGGCTGCTTCTGCATCTCTCTCAGGAATAGCCCTGCCCTACAGTGCTCATAAGCAATGGTCACATAAATACCACCCTATACCGGAAACCTACTGACCGCTATACTTACCTACATGCCTCCAGCTTTCATCCAGACCACATTAAATGATCCGTTGTCTATAGCCAAGCTCTAAGATACAACCACATTTGCTCCAATCCCTCAGACAGAGACAAACACCTACAAGATCTCTATCAAGTGTTCTTAAAACTCCAGTACTCACCTGGTGAACTGAAGAAACAGATCGACAGAGCCAGAAGAGTACCCAGAAGTCACCTCCTACAGGACAGGCCTAACAAAGAAAGTAACAGACGCATTAACCGTCACCGATAGCCCCCAACTAAAACTTCTCCAGTACATCATCAAAGATCTACAACCTATCCTGAAGGACTCTTCCTCATTCTCACAGACCCTAGGAGACAGGCCATTCCTCACTTACAGACAGCTCCCAACCTAAAGAAAATACTCACCAGCAACCACACACCACAAAAACAAAAACAGTAACCCAGGAACCTATCCTTGCAACAAAGCCCATTGCAAACTATGTCCACATATCTATTCAAGTGACACCATCACAGGACCTAATCACACCAGCCACACCATCAGAGGCTTGTTAACCTGCACATCTACCAATGTGATATATGTTATCATGTGCCAGCAATGCCCCTCTGCCATGTACATTGTACAAACTGCAAAAGAATAAATGGACGCAAATCAGACATCAAGAATTATAACATTCAAAAACCAGTCAGAGAACACTTCAATCTCCCTGGACTCTCAATTACAGACTTAAAAGTCGCAATTTTTCAACAAAAAAAACTTCAAAAATAGACTCTGCTGCGAAACTGCAGAACTGGACAACCTCAAATTAGGCTTGTATAAAGACTGGGAGTGGATGGGTCATTATACAGACTAAAACTATTTCTCTATGCTAATTTTTCCCACTACTGTTCCTCACACCTTCTTGACAACTGTTTGAAATAGGCCATCCTGATTATCACTACAAAAGTTTTTTTTCTGCTGCTGATAATTGCCCATCTTAACTGATTTCTTTCATTAGAGTTTGTATGGCAACCCCCATCTTTTCATTTTCTCTACGCATACATATATATATCTTCCTTCTGTATTTTCCATTCCATGCATCTGATGAAGTGGGTTTTAGCCCATGAAAGCTTATGCCCAATTAAATTTGTTAGTCTCTAAGGTGCCACAAGTTCTCCCCATTCTTTTTCCTGCCTCAGAGATTTTTCACTGTAAACCTGTCCAATAGGAAGTACTATCAGTGCAAACTGCTCCCCTTCCCTGACATCAGTCAAATGAACCTATTTAGTGGCTTCAGACTGGAACTGATGTAAGGAAAGGTTATGGAATCTGAATAATTTTTCCTTTCTTCTGATTTCTTGGCCTGGCGTTCCTTATTCAACTGGGGGCCTTTAGTAGCTGTGAATGTCGGAGAGTTTTTTGCAAAGCAGCGCTCCCCAATATGTCCTCCATTTGCACCACGTTTGTTTCTGAACATAAATATGTAACAACCAAAATGCTAATGAATTCCTCCTTCTGCCTTTCTCCCATACCTCAGCCCACACACAGACTCATTGCCCAGGCAGTATCTGATGGCACACCCTCCATAAATGAAAAATCACTGCTTAATAAACCCTTTTTTCCCCTCCACGCTGGTGCTTTTGATTACCAGCCCAGACAGTGCATGGGCCCCAGCCATACAGCATGCATAATATCACCATTTGCAAGGCCTGCATGACTGCTGCTGTGGCAGCCTTTGGTTAAACTAATCTATGCTACAGCTCACTAGCAAGGGGAAAGAAGAGAATGCCCAGCTCCTCCACGCTGCCTGGGCAGTGTGTGAGACCTTGGATCATGCAAAGATAAATGTGTAATTGGCTTGTGAATTCCCTGTTTGGAGCGTGATGCTGCAGAGACCACAGTGTGGTTGTGATCTAGTGTATGTGTGGAGGATACCTGGATAGCGAATAGCATTAAGCACAAGACATTGTCCTCTGCAATGAGCCTTGTGTTTTCCGTCCACCTACTCCCTTCCTCAAAGTACTCTTGGTGAAAAAGGGATGGGGCATGGGTGGAGAATGAATGGATCTTATGCTGCATGGGCTTCTCCTTATGCTCATAAGGTATTTTGCTATGTGCTTCCTTCCTGAGGCCTTAGTCCTGCTTTCAGGCAGAAACAGATTGCAACGGTGTCTCTGCAAGGCAAGATCAGGATCCCCTGTATCCTGCCTCTGCTCATCAGTTTCTGCCCTGCCCTTACATTATACCTGCCCACATGATACGTGGTCCAACCAAGTTCGTACAGGCCTCCTTCCCCTACAGAGCCCTTAGAGGTCAAACAGACGTCCAAGCTTTGTACAAAACATGCTCCGTGAAAAGATCTGCGCCTCCTGCCAGCCATCTCTGAAGTCTGCTGAGAGCACAGGACGGAGTTTTCGAAAGCTTGCAGCGCTTCTTCCATTGAAGAGAGTGGAAGTTTGATCATTGACTTTGGTGGGAGTTGGGCCAGTGCTGTCCATGTTTGAAATTTCAACACAGAATACTGAGGACTTGTCATATCTTGATCTCAAAGGACTTAACAAAGAAGGCGAGTATCATTATCCCCGCTTTGCAGATGGAGACACAGGTGCAGAGGGCTAAGTGATTTGACCAACATCAGATAGTCAGTCAGTGGCAGAGCTGGGAATATAACCTAGGTGCTCTGGTTGCCAATACCATGCCCTCTCTTCTAGAAACCACACAGCCTCCTATTCTGCTTAACTCCCTTTATGTCCTATAGCAGCTCTTGGTTCCTCTCCAGTAGGTGAAGCTACAGGGCTCCATAAAGGGGCAGAAGCAGAGCCGGATTAAGACCATTAGAGGCCCCAAGCACTGAAAAGATTATGGTGCTTCCCCCATATATAATTCAAAATAAAAACAATACTATACCGTAAAATAAAATTTTATTTTTTGAAATGACACAAAACTTACATGTATGCTGAAATTAAAATAGCTTCTTTCTAGATTTTCTGATTGCAAAATTCTGGATAAGTTCATCAAAGCTGACTTGACGAAGCATGTCCACTTCCATACACAATACGAAAGTACAATAGGGAAAGTGAATCAAGTCTGTCCTGATACATTGTTGTTCTGAGGGTTTTTTATTTTCATCTGAGAAAAAGAAGGTTCTGCGGAGCACTTAGTAATCATCAATGTTAGAAAAATACGTAGTGCGATCTCTACATTTGGAAATACACAGTGTATGCCGTCTTTCGATATTGTGTCATGAAGATCAATGTGGCTGAATTTCATTTTTCCTCTTTCATATAACTATGCATGTATATAACGGTGGAACTGCTGTACTTTTCCACAGAGATTCATGTTCAAGTCAACAGGGTATGAGTCAACTATTGAAATACATGACAGGATCAGATTTCTTCGCATTATTTCGATCTATGTTAGTAGAATTCCCCCCTGGTTTAGGTGGGGATAAGTAATAAAAAGAGAACAGAAAAACAGGGGAAGAGTGTGTAGTGGAATGTAAGGAAGTCTAACAAAGTTCTGATTTTTCCCATGATGACTACTTTGATGCTTTTTTTGAAATATCAAATATCATTTTTTAAAAAAAAATCTCTTTTTTTGGTGCCCCCTGCTTTGCTGGTGCCCTAAGCACATGCTTAGTCTGCCTGTTGGGTAATCCAGCCCTGGGCAGAAGGTTACATTGTGTAGTTATTACAAGCAGATAAACTTTATACCGATCTTCAAAACATTCTAACGCTAATGTTGGGGAGGAGAAGGCTGTCTGTCCAGTAATTTAACTTTATTGGCAATATCGCTTTTCCAGTACACCTTCTGCTTTTCATTTGGCAATCACATGAGGTTCATTTCTGCTCGAGCTTCATGTCTGATCCAATTGAGTTATTGATGTGGGCAAAGAGAAAGCAAGAAAACAAGATTTGTGTCAATTTCTTTGGGCTCCACCTCCCCTCCATTGCTGCTTTTCTTTCACAGATCAGAGGAGGACAAAACAAAACTTTAGATATGATAGAATGCATTAGGAAAGACTGCAGCAAACAAAATTGTGTTCAGGCTTCTTTACCAAGGCTTTAATCAGGGTGCTGGAGACAACACAGAAGTGATTCATTTAACCAAATCCCCCTCTCTATCCCTCGCCCCCTCGTCTTTTCTTTTTATTAATGTTGATTTTAAAAGATGCTCAGAATACGGGGCTGGCTCAATTTTGTTTTCCTAGCAAATAACCCAAAGCGGGATCAGCTATTTTGCAGCTGTCAGGTCTGTCTCTAAACTAGATTGTCTTCCTTGTTGAATCCATCCATCATTCCTAGCAATAAATAAGTAAATCAGAATAAAAATTCTCCCTGAAAGCATGTCAGGTTCTTACAGCAGTGACCTGGGTTGATCTGTGTTCCCATCACGGTGAGACCAGGGCCCTGCTGCAGTATTATGAGCTACTGTGATTTGTTGTAGTTCTTGATGTGTGAGTACGAAGGTGAGCTGTGGGTGACCGGGACAGAGTGTTTGCAAGATCTTTTATTAGGGATTCCTAGTGCAGGAATGGGGCATGGTTGAGTGGAATGAACTAGGAAAACTAGAAAGTGAGTTTGGAGTCTGGATGACTCAAAGCATTGTCACCAGGATACAGTGCCTTTCACCTTTCCAATCTCACCTTGCCCAGTAGTGACCAGAAATTGCTACTGGCAGGTGAAATGTGCTCATAGCTTTGTGGGGTGAATTCAAACTGGAGCAGTTTGATCAAGTTGGATCAAGGGAATGGAGAGCTGATCTTATGAGAGGAGACTAAGAACCTGGCTTGTTTAGCCTAGCAAAATGATGACTGGGACGGGTTATGATTGCTCTCTATAAATACGTACGGGGCAGGGGAGTAAACATCATGGAGGGAGAAGAGCTATTCAAGCTAAAGAACAATGGTGGGACAAGAACAAATGGGTATAAAGTGTCCATGAATAAATTTAGGCTGGAAATTAGAAGGTTTCTTAACATTAGAGGCGTGAGGTTGTGGAATAGCCTCCATGTAGGAGTGGTTGAGGCAAGACAGCTAACTGGTTTTAAGATGGAGCTTGATACATCTATGACAGGGTTGACTGCAATAACAAGGACTGGACTCAGTGACCCAGAAGTCCCTTCCAGTCCTGTGTTCTTATGTTCTGTAGTTTTATGGTCTCAGTCCAGTTCCTATTGGTCCAATGTCCACAACATCACCACAGTTGGCACGATGGGGCCCTCTTGTTGGTCCTCTCTGCTGTGACTGTCCACGAGGAGGCCAGTTGTGATGGAAGCATCTGTGCTATGGGCAGCATAGAGGTGTCATGATGCATGCAATTATGTCCATAATGTATCAAGTATTTATGGTAACAATCAACACATATTTGAAGGTCAAGGGATGGGAATTATTCCAGTAGATGTAACTAAGAGGGAGGGATGGGATGAAATTAAGAAAGGGGAATTTTAAGAATCATATCAAAACTTCCCGACTGTGAGATCTATTAATATATGGAACATTATCTTTGGATTTATTTAAACTATACTGGGCAAAACACTATTGCACACGCTGTAAGGAACCATGCTAGTCTAGCTGGGAGCCGGACTTGACTTAATGATCTTTTCCATCTCTAATTTCTACCCTCTTGCTTAGCTTATTTCTCACGTATCTGTAAGCCCGGTGTGTGATCGGCACCTCTTGGCTTCCTGAAGACCAGTTCAGAGAGCGGTGCTGGACTGTAAAGGATGACAGAGTTCCAACTCGAAAAGTCCATGAGAAGCCTGCAAGCAGGGAGACATTTGGGAATGTTTGGCAATTTAGTAGGCGGGAGCAGTAGGAAGAAGCGACATGGTATCTTTAACTGCAGGCCCCCAAAGGGAATATATTTGTTAAACATTATAATTACCCTTCAGCGCTGAACTCTATAGCAATTGAATCCACGGTGATGCACATTACCATTTCTGAAATGATGCTTTCATTTAGATAAGACATGCAATTATACATCTTGATTAGGTCACTGGTCCCAGGAGCTTTAGGTTATTTATTATAAGTTGCCCCTTCTTGTAAATGATGCTGTGAAGCTGTGGACAGAGACACATTCTCTTCCTATTCTTCCCTGCCCTGTCATTCCTCACTCCACACGCACTTTTGCACAGGCAAAATCAGACTACTCTGTAACGCAGACAAAAATAAACACCAGGTGCACACAATAGTGGGAGAGGCTCTGAAGAGCTGAGGCGGAGGGAAGTAGTGAAGAGACATGGAGGAGGTGGTGGTCTGGATAGTCTCAGCAGAGAGCCCAGAGACTGAATGGACACTGGTATCGGATGTGCCCTTTTGCCCTTAGAAGGGGCTCTTCTAAGTTAGGGGTTCATTGGCCAGCAATATCGAGGAAACTTGCCCATACGGGCTCTGTATTGTTATGTCGAATAAGACAGGGCTTCAGGCTCCATAGATGTCAATTTGGGGCCTTTTTCCCAGAGCTAATGAAAAGGAAATTGTTCTGAGGAAAATCAGAGATATTTGCATGCCGTGCATGCCCATGGTTGGCTGGTCCAGACAACCCCCCCAGCCTGTCACTCCTCTGGGTACAGGGCGTGGCATAGAATGATGCCGCACAAGCACAAGGGGATGGACTAGTGGTGGGATTTTCAATAGCAATGACTGGCCTAAATCTCTTTCCATCTATCAGTTTCAATGGGGCCAGTTAGGCCAGTGCCAAGTACTTACGGAAGTCCTACCCTACGTGACCCAAATAGGTCTTTCTTGTATTCCTATGATGCTGTCATTCCTCAGAGGAGCCAAACAGTTTGTAAATAGCAGGGTGTAAGCCTAGCCTTTCTCTCTTACAGTGCGACTACCTCTTTCTCTTCCTCCTCTTTGTCTTCTGTGAATGAGAACAGGTCATCATCACCTGTCAGTGACATCACAAAGACATTTTCCACTTGGCTGGAATGAGCAATTCAGTCTCAACTTGCAGAAGCGAAGCCAGGGAGAGAAGATGACGCATCATATAGGAAAGTCTCCCACTCGCAAATATTTATTTGTAATAATTATCCCGCTTTGAGATCAAAAGAGCTACCAGTATATGGAAGTGAAACTGTTTTTTCCCTTTTTAAAAATAATATGTTTTGAAAGTTTGACCAAGCATGAAAGTTCATGTTTTACTATGGCTACTTGTAATCCAGTAAGCAGTATTTACTGTGTTATAATTGGTACCATTAAACTTAGGTGACATTATTAATATTACCAATTAAACTGCTAAAAACCTAGTTTACAGTTATATAAACACAGCAGATCTGAATTGCCTGCCTACACACTTCGGCATCAGGGGCTGGATAAAAGCAAATTCAAATGCAGATGATATAAACACCGAGTAATCAGAGGAGCAGAGAAATCCAAGACAGAAAAGTCTTATGAGATTTTGTCCGTTCTCCAGGAGCTGGGGCAAGATAGTTCTCTGGGGCAAGATAGTTCCGTCTATAGATTCCCAAGGGCTTTGTCCAGTTTAATGTTAAATGTCCCAAGCAATGTGCCTGCTTCTGTTGCGAGATAATTCCACAGACTAATAGATATCACCATCAGGAAAGCTACACCCAGCCTCCACTTCTCTCTTATTTTTTTTTTAATTCAATCCCTTATTCCTTGTACTAACTCCTAGGACAAAATCAGCTGATGCAAAAATGGTGCCCAGAGGGGTATTAATGTTAGATGGGCAATTATATTCAAAGGCCAAAGAGGAGAGAGAGTAAATTTTGAGGGTATCTGTAAAGAGAATTCTTGGTCTTGCCATGTTACAAGATATGCTCCTTCTTGGTTTAGGCTTCTAGCAGGATCTGAACCATCCTAACTCAGCTGGAACTAGCTAGTGATGGGCAAAGCCTGAACATTTAGGAAATATAGTTTGGTTAAGCAACCAAAAGTTTGAATGAGTGGCCCAACTTTAGAGCATGGAAAATCCCTCTCTGTAGATATTTCCTGCTCTTGGCTGATTCAGAAATAGTACAAGGGCAATATTTTCCCAATATTGTAGCCTTTGAGTCCCCTCTGGCACCAGAATGTGTAGGGCCATGTGAGGAGTTTAAAGTTAATCCCCTGCTCCCCACAAAGGTTCTGCTTAGGCTTGGTTCAAGACCTATGTGAATATTCAGGCTGGATCTTTATTTTTATCAAGCATGTTTCCTTCTCATGTTACCTCACATGGCTGGTGAGCCATCCAAGTCTCAGGCAGAAGGAGATGTAACAGCAGCTTTGTGATTATTTCTCTCATTAAAGATGTGTCTGCTAGTACCATTGCTTCTTGGTACATGGATGACTTAAAAAAAGCAAACCCAGGCCCATCAGTTGGGTGTTCTAAGATCTCTCATCTGGCTGCAGTTGTCAGGGAAACTTGTGCAGCGTCCTCTATGTTCAGCATAAGCTCATGTGTCTCAGTTGGCACCGGAGAAAAGAGAGATTCCTAGAACTAGTGAAAATAGATGAACGTGGACCATTCCGCAAGATTTACAGCCATACTGTCGCTTGTACTGTATTCTCTACACTGTGGGCCTTGGCTGGTGTAAATCAATGTTATTCCATTGAGGTCAATGGAGTGGCACTGATTTATGCCAACTGAGGATCTGGACCTGAGTCTGTGTACACGTATAGGTCTGTATTTGTGTATTTGTATGCATAGATTTGACTTACAGTCCATAAAACCAGTAGATCTCCTGAGACTCACTAATGCTCCTTGTCTCTGCCTAACTGCCTTGTTGGTTTTCTCTCCCTATTGATGCTCCCACTTAGCTGTGCATTAATGTTATCCAATTTGTTTTGTATTCAGTTAAGTTCTGGGTGAAGATTCACATCACTTTTTGTTGTAGCCATGCTAATTTGCCTAGCCTGTGTTAACACCTTTTGACTGTTGCATTGGCATTTGTGCCATCCCTACAGGGATGGGAGCTACCAAAATACTTTGATAGGGTTTAGTATCAGAGGGGTAGCCATGTTAGTCTGAATCTGCAAAAGCGACAAAGAGTCTTGTAGCACCTTATAGACTAACAAACTGATAGGGTTGAAGCCAGTAGCTTTTCCCCAACTTCTAGCCATGCCATCCCCATTTCACTCACTTGGGATGTGTCTGTAGGAGTATAGCATAGGAAGCCAAGGAGCTGTGCTAGAGCATTTTGCTCCCTTGGATCCATCAGCCCTGTTCGGTGTGTCTGCACTTCTGAGCTACATCTTGAAGCAATCGATACAAAAGTTTGTCTCACTGAAAGAAAAATCACCATCTCCAGCAGCTCAGTGCTTGAGCTAATAAGAAGCAGCTGCAGAGCAGTGACACATCAGAGCTCACACACATGCACACACGCACACACTTGAAATACTGCAGCAATATTTCTGCTATGAGCCACTTTCCTGGAACCATTAAATGCCATACAGCAACTTCCTTTGAACTTGCCGCCGGGGGTAGTGGAGGCTGCTGCAAATTCATTGCTTTCTCAGTGTTCCATTAATGATGACCATGTGGGGCTGGGGGATATGGGGAGGATGGGAGAAGTTTAGAGGTGAAGAGATGCACTGTGGTCAACAGAGCTCCAGAGGAGCTAGGCTGAAGAGGAGAAGAGTTAGATCATCTCATATCGGGGTTCTGTGCCCCAAGGCATGGAACTAAAAGTGGAGTCACTGCAGTTATTCAGAGTGATTTGGGAGCAGAGGTTTACTATGAGGAGTCACTTAGGACTATTCTGCCTGAAACACCATTGCATATCAAGTGAGAGGCCAGGTTCTTCAGGCTCCATCCAACACCCAGTGAAGTGTTCTAACTTGGAATGGGAAATATTGCAAGTGTATGACAAATAGGGAATAAAACTTTTTACTAAGAAGACACCAGCCCATGGTCTTGTATGCTTGATACAAAACCATACCTTTGTATCCCAGGGAATGATCATCTTCATGACTGTTGCTTGAACAGAGATCAAATGCCTCTTAATAGCTCCTTCTTACTGGAAGCCAGTGGTGGGACCTTGGGTGCCAGATAAAAGAAATCCCTTAAAATACAGGATGAGTGATCACCCAGTCCTAGCCTGTGTTGAGCTGAATCTTTATTGAGACACACAATGTTTGGTTCACTTACATTTTTAGTGTTGTTTTTCAGTCTTTGGGCACCTTTGTGTTAAGCTATTTTCTCAGTCTAAATATTGTGCATGCTCATTTTGTTGAGACTGGAAAAATGCCAAAACAACGTGAAAGAATATTTTTTGTTCTCCGGGAAGCAGGAAGCACTGAAGTCCACTTGAGATTATGATCTTGTGACTTCCCAGCCTAAATGTGATTGTGTTTGACTAGACGGCACATCATGAATGCTATGCTAATACAACTGTCTGGAGTTCGATCCGTATTGCCGAAGTCCTTGGGGTGAAGAGATTGTTTGGCTATTGTTCCAACCAACAGGGTGCTTCTCTGAACAGAACTCCTGACCTCTAAGCCTTCTGAGATTTGTACATTTCCAGTCAGAAGATGGTTGAAGGAGTCAGGTAACATAGAAGCCCCCGAAACCACATTACAAGCAGACGAGGAATTATATTTATATTATTCGCCATCATAGCGCTGGTACTACCAGACTTTTGAAGGTTGAGGCGTTGGCTTTGAGACTCTGCGACTATAACCTTCCACAAGTGAATACTTAACACGAATTCTCCTCTTGTAATCAGTTTGCTTCCAAGAAAATGCCATTTCTACCGATTCACATGTGAACTGGAGCACCGGCCAGCATAGTACATCTTTTGCTAATGAGCAATGGTGTGTGTGTTATAGTTTTGGCAGCCAGATTGCTTATCTGCCTGATTTAGAGGAGTATAAGCAATTACATCTGGTTCTGAATGGGTTACCCAGCCTGGCTGACTGTTTGGGATTCATGCCAAGGGAAAGCAGAGGAGCTGTGAGGAGAATACCGAATTTCCCCCTGCGAGGGCTGATTTTAGTTTAATGCAGCTTCCTTGCCCTTAAATCCAATTAAAGGCCTATATTATGTCAGTGGAAATTTATGCCAATCCTAATATAGTCTAATAAGCCTTAAAATAGCACTCTGCTAGTGAAAAGCCCTGTAGTTTAATTTGATTCTGAGCCTAATAACAGGCTTAATATGAGGGAATTGGACCCCTTTTATTTTCTAACTGGTCTGTACATGCTTTCTTTCCTTTTTAGCCAGTGAAGATTTTTTTAAAGCATGGAGGGAAAAAGAAATACGTCAGCAGGTTGTCCCTTCTCTGCTGTTGCTTGTTTTGATGATAGTGGTAAAGGCTTCCCAGCTTGGGGTTCCCCACCGGGATGCTACAGACAGACAGACTGACTGACTGACTGTTTAAGTCTCTCTCTGACGTCCTTGTGGATGCCTAGCCATCAGCGCAAGTTCAACTTGGATAAAAGAGAACTCTTAATCACCCTCTCCCATTACAATTCCAGCACCTCAGGTTCTCTCCATCACCTCCTTTCTTGATCACTGTGGACACCACCACCACGCTGCTTCCATTCAGGCCTATGACCTGGGCATCATCCTTGATTTGGACACCTCCCTAGGCTATGTCTGCTGCTCTGGATCACCTCCAGACTGCAACATCACTAAAATACGGCCTTTCCTATCCATCCATCCAGCTAAAACTCTCCTCCTGGCTCTCATCATCCTGTGTCTCAATTACTGCAATAGCCTTTTCTCTGGCCTTGAGAAATGCAACCTTGCTTTGCTCATATCCATTGAGAATTCTGCTGTAAAGATCATTTTCCTAGCCCATCACTTTGACCCCCTCTTTGCATCCTTCTGCTTGCTCCTCCTTCAAGATTTCATGAAACTTAAGCTCCTTGTCTTCATCGTCAAGACCCTTCTCAGTCTATCCCCACACTACCTCTCATCTTTCATTCAGTATTGAAGGGTAGACTCCAGTTTCCAGTTGGCCCACAATGCCAGCTTCCATGGTTCACTTGTTAAATTTTCAAACATCACCTTTTGTGTTTTCTCACACGTTGCTTTACATACTTTGGAGAAGCCCATGTAAACTTTACAAAACCAATGCATTCTCCTCATTCAAATCCCTCCATAAAACACTTCTTTGCCGTGATGCCACCAAAAATTTGACAACGATTAAGCAGCTGGTATGCTGAGACCACTGCTGATCTTGCTAACCAAGAGTTAGATTTTTGGGTAGAAATCTGACCCTTTTCCATGAATTGAGTTTGGCAGATGTAATGTGACCAAGTTAGGATATATATATAAGGATGAAATATCATTTGTATCCTGGACCAGGGTTTCTCGAGGCCAGCACCGTCTTGAGGGGCAAAGGAGTGGCAGAGATTCCTACTTCGTACTGGATAGAACATTCTTCATTTTCTGTCCTAAACTATTGTGTAGCATTGCTGTGCGCTGTTCAACAGTTGCTGCATTCCAGGCCAGAGGTAGCTACATTTCAGCAATGGAGGAGAAGCCATTTTGATTACCGTACTTGCTAAACAACTTTGAGATAAAAGTCTCTGTAGAAATGTAAAGGACCATCTGAAATGTAAGTTGTTACTGTTATTTCTTGAGTAAAAACAGTAAGTTACTTCAGGTAAAATATTTGACAGCATCTAGCTAGTTTTCAAGACTAATCCCCATTGGGTCATGTAGGCTGGGGCCCCAGTTGGCATGATACTGCCCTCTAGTCTGAACTGAATATGTCTTCCCCAGTAGGCCAGTTAATCCTAGGGGTTACTCGCTTGCCTTCAGATGGGTTTATTCCAGAGAATAATTTGGCCCAATGCCTGAAAACTGATGCTGTGGAAATATGGTCCCAATCCCAAACTTAGTCTGTGTCACTGGAACTTGTTTGTGTATGTTCTTTGTAGGGGGTGACACAATGACTTCTTCCTGGCTAGCACACCCTCCTCCCAGCCTTCCTTGCAGCAGACTGATCAGTTAAGGGTAGTTTATTAACATAATCATCCTCATGTGTGCTCAGACTGGCAAAATGGCCACTTTCTCTGGGCAGCCATGTTTACGGACCAGTAATGTTCCATGTCCAATCAATTACCCTGAGGTCTCCAGCTGCCTGCTTTGAGCGGCTTCTTTGGCAAGGGCTGGATTGTTCTGGCAAATTCATCTGTCCAATGAGGAAGGGGGCAGACGGCAAAGAGGTGTGGGGAGTGTAACCCTGAAATCATGCATCTGAGAGCAGGGTATGGGGGAAGGTGGCTTGCTGGAGGAAAACAAAAGCTCAGTGTAATGCATGAGTAATTGTATGCTGACAAAGAGCTACAAAGCTGGCATGTTCTTCACCCAGAACCCAAGAGCTTTGTCCCTTTGATTAGAATATATAGCTAGGGGTGTGTGTATGAGAGAGAATACACATATAACCTACATATAGCCATGTAAGTGATGAATGTATCATACACTTTGAATGCTTATCTTCCATGAATCCACACACTAACATTCTAAACTCCTGAGCAACTTCAAACAGCTGCCAGGTGGTGGGTTGTATTTTTGAAGAAATCAACCTGCCAGAGTAGTACTATAACACTTCTCAGGTGTCTGGGCATATAGCAAGAGGGAGACCTGTCTGTCCCCTATGAGGGGAAAGTATCCCAGCCACTGGCTGCTGGCAACACAGAGCACTCTGCTCCAGATTTGTGAGCCCAGCTCTTTCCCTCTGCGGCTTAGAAGTTTACACACCCTGCTTTGTTAAACAGGATTGCCGGTTTCCCTATTTTCTGGCCATCTGTAGTACATACCAGTCCTCTGCCTCCATGGAAGCAGTGCATCCCAGTTCACTGGTTTCATCTTAATTCAGTACTCTCCTTAGCACAACACCTTTGGACAGGTTTGTGGAAAAAAAAATTTAAATTGAAGTTTATTTAACAGAGCCCGAAATAAAGATTCCCATATAAGGATTTGGAAACATAAAGTTACAGGTAAAAGAAATATTTATTAACAAGTTACTTTCCTGTCTAATAAGGATTTTTTCACTACCTGGTTGGTTTTGGTTTGAAATAAAAATATCTTTTTTTTCCAGTTTGATCATTTAAGGTCAGGCTTGACAAAGCCCTGGCTGGGATGTTTTAGTTGGGGTTGGTTCTGTTTTGAGCAGGGGGTTGGACTAGATGACCTCCTGAGCTCCCTTCCAACTCTGATATTCTATGATTCTATGATTGAGGAATTAATTGATTTTTCAGTTCAGCTCTTATTCCATACATATTTAGTATTTGTGTTTTCTTTTAAAGAGATGCTGAGTTCCAGCCAGAGGTTTGAGTTCGCTCCTTATGGGAGAAAGACTTGGATTTTGTTCCTCCCTCTTTAATTCGCCCTCCTAGTTCTGACCCTGTCTATCTCCTCTCTTCCTCACCTCCTTCCACGCCCTCTGGTAGCACGTGAGTGCCACCCATCTGCACAGAGCTGGCCTACTCCTCTCCTGCTAATGCATCAACAGCAGCTCCAGGTCTGCCTGACACACATGGCCAGAGCAGAATATGTGCACATAAGGACAGCACTCACATGTTAAATAGAGCCAGGAGCATCCCCAAGTAGGCACTCTCCTCTCATGAGGCAAAAGGACAGGCTGGCAGAGTAGCATGGAATGACTTGAGCAGACAGTGATGGAGCCTGGGCCAACTCATTCCCTGTACAATACGTTCTTGAGTTGTGGCAGGAGCCCAGGAGCATATTCACAACTGTAAAGTCATTGGAAACATCATATGCCAGATCCTCAGCTCATGTAAATTAGAATTACTGTATTGAAGTCACTGATTTACACCAGCGGAAGATTGGGCCTTTGTGCTTTGAGTGGACCTAACTCAAGAGGAAACTACTCCGTGGTACTGTTGTCTACCAGTGAGTAGCAAAACCCGGGCGAAGCACTGAATCCGTTAGCATACTTTTTCCGTTCTTTCTCGATGCTCATCAATTGCCTTTCTCATGTTACTTACTAGTACACTGGATAGTCAAACCAGCTGCAGCAGGCTAGCAGGCAGCTTCTCTCCTAGGTGTTGTAGAAGGGAGCTGTCTCCTCACACTAAGCTTGTCTCAGCTGGAGGTCACTGTACTGTATATTTTATAGCAGCAAAAAGAGAATGTGGTGAATTGTCAGCCAAAATGGAAAGGAAGAAAGCCTGGCATTTGAGAGAGAGGTGAGAGAGAGGGAGAATGCTGTTCTGTATGGGAAGAGATGCAGTGACCCTTCTCTCTCTCGCACACACACACACACACTCACAGACTCTTGCTGTCTCCAGACCCTTTTGCTACCAGTCTCAAGCAAAGCATGTGGCAGGCTTCTCCACTGGACTCCCTATTGAGGGTCTGGAGGTCAGCAAATTCCTCTCCTTTTTTTTTAACCCAAGGAAGGGCAGATTGACCCTTCCTCCTCCAAGAACCTCACCTGAACCCCCCTCTCCCAATGGGCACCTGGTGGATTAGGCAGCACAGATGCTGGGGTGCTCTCGCTGGAAGTGGTTCCCATCATGTAAAGGGTTTACAGTTTGGTTCAATGGCTCTCAGCACCCCCACCATACAAATTGTTCCAGCACCTGTTAGGCAAGATCCTACACTTTAGCAGTAAATCCAGACATCACTTCATCCTGGACCCTCATCTGAAAAAGGCAGGTTTTCCCTTAGGGCCTTGAGTTTGACAAAACTACCACAAGCTGTAAAATCAGAGGGGATTTAGATTCCAGCTGAAGCCATCTCTATTTCTAACCAGTGTCTCACAGTCACAAGATGATTTCCCTTAAAGGAAGGATGTTTTTCTTATGAACGGAGTGAAATGAACAGCAGTTTTCTCTGATGTCTGAGACACGTTTTTCTGGCTGATGGTAAGAAAGCTGTGTGGTCTCCTCTGTAAACCTTTCATTGAAAGATAAAATGGAAACTCCTTCCACGCAGAGAGCTCTAGCTGCCCTGATTATCTAAATTCAGGTGCCGTACAACAGTGCAACCAACACCAAGCATCAAAAAAATCACAAGTCAGCCTGCAAAAAATCAGATCAGGAGATTAGCTTAAAAATCAGGAGACTTTTTAAAAGTGATAGATTTTAAAAAGTAATCAGTTATGGGACTACTACTGGTTCACTGTTTCCTTGTGCTCTTCCCTCTCTCTGTCTATATCCATGTCTTCTCTTGTGTCTTATACTTAAATTGTAAGATATTTAAGGCAGGGATCATCTTTTTGTTCTGTTTGTACAGTTTCTAGCACAATGGCCCATGACTCCGGGTTCTTAGGCACTGTTGCAACAACAATAATTTTATTTGTCTTTGAGTCTTTGGAGCATACTCGGGTCATATTATCAAGTGCTTTGCCGCAATCATGGCAGCTAAAGACTTGCGTTTAAAAAATAAATAAATGAAAGTGGAGATTCTCAGCTAATCCGCTGAATCCAGGAGCTGGAACTTTATGAAAAACACCAAATATTGCAAGACCCTTGATAAAATCGCGAGAGCTGACAACACTACAAGCCACACGTACACTTCAAACGGAGCCAAGCTGGCCCATATCTAAAAGCTTCCAGGTAATGCCTTACTCTAACACTGGCTTAGTTACCATAGAGACAACTAGGCCTCACTTGATCCACAGGCACTTGAGCTTTTCATTCGCAACCTCTCCGGATTAAAGATTGAAGGTTTTGGATCGTTCTCTTTATTTTTATCAGTGGTATAACACACAGTCTAATCCAAGTTGTACCTCTAAGAAAAAAATAAGGCAAAAAAGCCAACCTGCTTTTCCCATGCTTGTTGTGTAGGCCAATTATCCCAAGTGGTGACAAGTAGAAAATGAATTAGCCATAGCTTTGTAATGTCAGCATTATTTATCTTTTATAAGTTTTGCCCAGCTCAGCTGTGGATCAGCAAAGGAGCTCATTTATTCTTCCATCCCTTCTTTGATGCTGTTTTTTCCCCTCCTCTTGGTATAGTCCCTTAGCTCCGTTGCACCATCCTTGCAAAATCTTTTTCTTCTGCTATAAAACGGAAGGGCTTTCTGAATGAGAGAAGCCCTGCAGGGGGTTGGGGTGGGGTCTCCCCCTCTCCCACACCTCCCCTCAGCCCCGCCCTGGCTGCGCCATCCTAACCCCTATGATACTGAAATTATTCTGGGTTTATTTTCTCTGATCTGTAATATCCAGGAACAAAATATATAATGCTGATTCTGAGAAAAGCCCCTACTACATCCTTGCTTTCCCTGTGTATTTTTCACTGATTCTGTAAACTCTTTCAGTTGTTACAACACTGACTTCTCAATAGAAAAATGGTATTTGTTAACGGAAGATGGAGACTTTGCAAGAGACCTGTGAGTGATGCTGGACATCAGATTAGAAGATGAGCTTGAAGGGCAATATTGCAGCAAAATAACCCACAATTAGTTAGGATTTTGGGGCATCACGTCATGGACCAAAGAGGCATTAGTTTGTCTCTGTAAAGCAAAGGTGAGAATATGAGAGAATACAATACTTCATTCAGTTACAGGCATCTTAACACATAAAGTTGTCAGTGGGGCTCCTCATGGAGTAAGGTACTACTCACTGTGAGAAAGGGTAGCCAAATCTTGCATTTGGGGGCTGGAAGTATGATTGGTTTATGTAGCAAAAGTAATGGAATTATATATAAACTCCGATAATCTTGCCTCATAAATCAATCATACTCCCGTTGATCCAAAATGTATATATATTTGCCAAATGAGAGTTAATGGGAGAAGGATAGAATAACCTTGTAATGAGAGAGAGAGAGAGAGAGAACACAAGAACACACACTGCCTTCTCCTGGCTGGAATTTCAGAACACCTTGCGTGTGTGTGAATGTCGCCCTCTAGTGGCTGAAATCTGTAGAGGATACAAGCCCTAATATTGCTGTCACAAATGGAGTAGGTTTCTCCAGGCCAGGCTCATGTTTTCATAGCTGAAGGTCCTGCCACATATGTGTGGTTTAGTTGGTATCCTTTGCTTGCAAATTCAGCTGTCTGAAAAGTATTTGAAGGGTGTAATTCTAGTGGAGCTTGGGTGGTCCGGCAAGGCATACTGGAGATCCTACTCCTCAACCTTGCAGTTGTGTTACATTAGACACAGATCTCCACCAGATCATGATTTTCTCAAAATCATTTGTTCTTTCAAGTTATTTGTGGAATATTTTCTGTGAGTAGCTCATTTGTGAGCAGTTCATCTCAATTACTCACTATCCAAAACTCTGGATGGTCTGATTGTTACATAGTACGTTTTCATTCACTGATTGGATGATGATAACTCTTGGAATCAGATATCTGGGGTGACTATTTGTACTTATAAATGCTAAATTCACTATCTCTGAATCTTCAGCCATACTTAAAATAAGTGAAAATTCCTGCTAGTAAACTCATTTGATAGATATCAAATGCAACAGGGACATGGATACAGACATAGCCAAATTGGAATAAATATTTCTAGACATTTTTGGCAGGAGAATTTACATTTTTTTCATTTTATCCCCAAACCTCTAGGGTTAGTGTTAAGGAGGTGGAAGTTGTATGTTAGGGTGTAGGGAAAATGATACAAAACGTCCATACCTCTCGACATATTTTCAGTACGCCCATGTCACAAGATTGCTGACTTCACTTTCTAATGGTCTTTTGAAAAAAAGATGCAGAAGTTGCTATTAATATCCCCTGTATGTAGCAACAGCACTTTCTAATATGGCTAGTATAAGACTGCTTCTGTTTAATTAAGTGCATTGAAATAATGGAGAGGCTACTTCAATAAATCCTTTATCACCTCCCTTTAATACCTAACCCGTGCCACAGCAGCACCGAAAATAGCTAACCACCAACAGGTTTGCTTCTCAGTTTAGAGAGAGGGAGAGATTGAAAGATTGGATTCCATAAAAGCAAGCTCCTACCTACAGTATTCCTCGGGCTTTTGTAGCAGGATTACTGGGTAAATCCTCAAAATAGTTTACTAGGCCCATTCAGCCACTGCTCTGTGGCCACAATGATAACTGCTTTTTTCCCTAACATGATACGCAATTTTATTTTGTAATGTTTGGATTTTTTGTAATAACATTCAGCCCTCAGGAAGTTTTGAGAGGAATCCCAGAATTTCAGCTCCTATCCATACTTCTTGGGTCTACAGCCTTGGGCTGGGAAGCTCACAAGAACTATAAGTGTCATTGATCTATCCAATACTTCTAACTTTCATAGGTGTCCAATAATCACCTCTCATGGTGTGTCTCAGCACTCCTGCTTCTGCTCCCAGCTGAAGCCCAGAAATATGGAGAAAGCACTGGTAGGAAAAAGTAATTTCAAAAGAAGTTTATCTGGCTTTTCTGCATCTTACAAGGATTAGTCTGAGTTTGAACCAAAGGGCCATGTTGGTTCTGACATTTAACTAGAAATGGATACAAACCAACCCCCCAGATCCCAAAGCTTAAGCTCTGTGGACCTCTAAAATCTGATCCAAACTCTGTGGCAGGCCCTTATAGTAGAGATGATGGGCTGAACCAAAATGCAGCATCCAAACTTTCCTGAATCTCCAACCTGGATCTGGATTTTGAGGCTCAAGCCAATCTCCTATTTGAGTGATAGATGAGGCTGACATCCTAGACAACATCAGTGAAGGGGAGATATAACCATTCTGGTCCCGGAGTCCTGAATCTCTGGTCTTGAAGCGAAGCTTGCGCACAGTCCACAGTGCAAGGCGAGACCCCATTGCTATGCTAAACGCTTATACTCCTGAGACGTGCTCCAGCTGACAGTGCCCCACAATGCAGGAGCAAAAGGTACATGTTAACCCTAGTTCTTCAGCAAGAAGCAGTTCAGTCACTGTCATGAGGCAACAATGCAGTTGTCATGAGCAAAGTGTGGCTGGCAGGCAGCTGAATGCAAGTCTCCAATGCAGTCCAGGAGGTTGGGGAGGAATTTACCCCTTTGCTGGGAATAGTTGCTAGTGCAAGTTTGGGTGACAGTCTAAACCAATTGTAGTTTGTAGGGTGACTGGCTTCACTGAACTTAAATCAACCCCTTGATCAGCTCTCCTAGATAACATCTGGGTAGAATGTACCAGCGGTGCTGCTAGGTGTCCAAATACTATATTGATTTCACAAAGGGCAATGGAGTGATGGTGATGCAGGAGGTGTTAAAGGAAGAGCCAGCAGGGAAAATGTTAAGTGCCTGTTAGAGTCAGTCCTACATTAACAAGCTAATTGTGCTGTTGAATTTGGACCATTCCCCTCAAAAGGCAGGTTCCATTTCAAATTGGGATTTACCCAATACTGGTCACACCCAGTTTCTCTTTTCAATACATGTGGTCCAGTGTTTCCAAAATCCTAAGTTAACCCAGCTCTCTTGCCCAAATTACTGTTTGGGTAACTCATCATATTCTGCCTCTCTAAATTCCCCCTGCACTTTCACATGGGCAGAGCATTCTTCTGCCCTTTCTGCCTGACCTTTGCTGGCAGAAATGGAGCATGGAGGCCATGGTTTGGAAAGGGCTTTGAGATTCGTTGGGATAAAAAGTGCTCTTTGAATGAAAGATATTCCCTGGTTTTACCAATATATGCTCCCCACCTTTGAGCCTGATAACACGGTATCTGCAGCCAACGAAATTGAAACACGCTGTTGACTTTGTCATCGAGCGATCAGCAGAGACCAGGATGCAGCTGAGCATTTGGGTAGAGGTGTGTTTAGTTTCTCTCTGCCTAAGGTTTAGCATCTCCTGGCCCCCAGATGGAGGGTAACTTTCCAGATTACCCTGGAAAGTAATTTGACACAGCTGGCGACATGATGCCCTGGGCAAGAGGTGAATGGCAGCCTCAGTGGCTATGCTGTATGTACTGTATGCACTGTGCATTACATACAGCAAAAGCGAGAGAAGGGGGGAAAAAGGACAAGGAAAAAGATAAGAGAGAATGTTAGTGTCAGAGAGGAGACAGCCTAGAGCATTGATCTGGGGGGGCGGGGAGGAGGGAGGCTGAGGAGCTGGGGGTGGGAAAGTGAAGTGCCGCAGTTTTCACAATAAATATGCTGATGAGTGTTGAGCCTGCTCGCCCAAAGTAAATGCCTGTATTTATCATTGTCGGGACGATTTATTCTCCAGCCAGGCTCTTTCAAGAGGGAAAGGCCGTTCCATCCCTGTTTTTCAATTACTGCTGCCTTGAGGGAGTGGAGCTGCCGGACCCCCTCGGGGAATGGAATACTGCTGTGCTTATTGAATAGAAGCTCCCTAATTTTACCAGGGACGTGCGTGTCCTTCTGCTTCTTTACAGCACCCGTTTCTACAACGTATCTCCTCAGGCCAGTCAGGCACTTGGTGTTCGGGACCTGCTCTGTTTTAGATGATGATATTGTGTCCGTTATTTAGGCCTTGTCTTCACTAGGAAAGAAAGTGTATTTTTAACAGGTGTTAGTTAACATGTATTAGCTAACACATGTTAAAAATGTACCTTCTTTCCCAGTGTAGACATGGCCTTAATGGTACTAATGTGACTGGGATGTGCATGGTGCAAAGGGCACTGAGCTGCCCCAACTGCATCCTTACTGCTCCAAGGACTCCATCTTGCGCTTGTTGTTCACTTAAATCTCCGGTGACTGTCAGGGGCAGTTTTGGATGCTTTACAACCTGTTGGATTCCCTCCCAGAGGTGGCTGCATTTCATCAGTGGATGAAGTACATCTATATAGTCCTGATTTTCCTTTCACTTACGCTACTGTAAATCAGGAGTAACTCTCTAAAACTGGTGTGAGAGCGGAATCAGACTCTCTCTCTCGTTTATAGCTATAGAGTAGACTATAAAACGCTTTGGGATCTTTGGGGATGAAAGTCACTATAAAAGTAGGGTGACCATATTTCCCAAAGGGAAAATGGGACACCGTGTGGGACTGGCCCAAGCCCCCTCACCTCCACAAGGCTGGCCCCAGCCGCTCACCTGAGGTGTCCCTCCCCAGACTGTCACTGGTCGCTTGAACCCTGCCAGCCCCGCACTTGAGGCTGTGGCTGGTCACTTATCCCCTACCAGCTCACCACCGGCCCCCGCTTGAGGCTGTCACTGGAACCCTGCTGGCCCGCCATGCACTGGAACCCTCCCCACACCCTCTAGTCCAAACTCCCCCCTGCATGGCGCTGACAGTTCTGCTCACCTGCGGCACCTTCCTCCAACTGCACCCCACTTTTTTTTGGCAAAAGTGGGCATTAATCCCGCTTGCTCTTGCCAACTTGATCAGTTGACAAGAGCAAATGGGACAAATGCCCACTTTTGCCAAAAAAAGTTGGGATGGTTGGGACAGGGCTTAAAAAAGGGACTGTCCCATCCAAAACAGGACATATGGTCACCCTGCAAGATGCTTGGCTCTATTAAATCCTAGGGGAAAAGATAAACTCCATTGACTTTCTACAAATAAAGTCAAAGAGCGAGAGAGCGAGATTTCACGTGTGTGTGTTAGGGGACAAGAGTGCAAAGGGAATGCAAGATTAGGTTCTAAAGGGGTTAAATGGAAACTTAATTGCTTACAAAGCTCCTGTCGCTCCACAGCAAATTTGGAAAATATTCTACTTACAGACCATTCTGCTCACACATCAGATGTTTTCTTTAGTTCTTTCTCTGTAATTAAAAAATATATTACCAGGGACATTTTGCATGAAAAGGATCTTTCTATTTTGTGTCCATTTGCTTCTGCAGTTTATCCTTCCCCCACCTGACACCATAACCATCTGCTTGTGCGACAAAGAGTCCTGTGACACCTTATAGACTAACAGATGTATTGGAGCATAAGCTTTCGTGGGTGAATACCCACTTCGTCTGGTGCATCTGGACTCTTTGTTGCTTTTGCAGATCCAGACTAACACAGCTATCCCTCTGATACTTGACATCTGCCTGTGACATCACAGTCATCTTTACAGCAACTAAAAGTAATGTCCCAGCCAGAGGGGGATATGATACCTTAATAATTTCTAGTTTTCGTATAACCCCATCTATCCCAAAGGATCTCAAAATGCTTTCTCAGTGTGACCAACTAGTGTGCAAACTATACAAAGGGATGACTTCATTCGCCATTGAAGCACAGCGGTGGAACGTGGCAGACGGCTAACAGCACAGAGTAACATTATACATCAGTTTAGGACAGGACTGAAAAAGACTACTGGATCTGTAAGCAGGTTTGGGACTTTTTGTTCTCGTTTGTACAGCACCTAGCACAGTGGAGTCCTGGTCCATGACTGGCGGTCCTGGTGCAACTACAAAACATACTATTTATTTATTTATTTATTTATTCATTCATTCATTTATTTATTTATTAAGAATAAAAATAATAGGGTGGTGGAATGTGCTTGAATTTGTCTGATACATTGGACCTAACACCTCTGCGCTTGCCAAAGTGCCATGGTATCGTTAGTTACCATAGCTAGACAGGATCTCCATTTTATATCCCATCCCAAACCAAACAGGAATGTAATGTCCTTAGCCAGAGGCAGGAGGAAGAGCAGAATTCCATTAGGCCAGGGCCTGGCTAAGCAGTTCTGATTTACCTGACAAGCACTCAGATGGTTGATACTAGCAGGTGCTGTCAGAATTGCTGTGCAGATAAGCCCGATGTCATAAACAGAGCATTTGGGTTTCAGGTGAGGCTGTGGAACAGCAGAAGCTAGTGAGCTTGGGAACAAAGATTATGCACAAAATATCGTTAACATTAACAAACCAGGGGAGAGAGGCCTGGAAAATATCTGAATGCATTCAGCCCTGACCCCTCAGACTTTCTGTTGCCCTGTGTGCTGCATGCTATTAAATAACACTGAGCTCTTATAGAATACAGATCCACCCTTCTTACATGAGCAGGGGAACTGAAAAAAGTAGGACTGGAGATTGTTTCCCAAAGTTTCCCTTCACTGTCAGCAGGCACGTTAATCTGATTGCGGAGCTCTGCTGCAGCAGGTGCACAAACTATTATAATATCGCTGACCGTCCAAGCCAGGAGTGGATGGCAAGGGGAGCTTCATGTTGGATGCTGCTGCTCATATAATCCACTTATTGGAGATACTTTTTCAGTTTACTTTGAATACAGGCTCTCCTCTGGCCACGTTGCTGTCAGTGTAGGCACCACTCAGAGTGACTGGAAACTCCTAATCCTTTGCAACAAGCATCTGTCCAATAATTTCCCCATCTGGGACCCCTCTTCTCTACGAACCTGGAAGTCTGCCTTGACTTCCCTGGGAGATCAGAGCACTCAGCACCTTGCAGGATGATACCCTGGTTGCAGGCAGGGTTGGAGACACAGTGATGCTTTGGAGGGCGCCTCTACCTACCCTGCCTCCTTTTGGTTCTGGGGGTGGGCAGGCTGTTTAAAATCAGCAGGGAATCAAACCCGCTTCTTTCATATTCCAGCTTTACAATGTGCTTCCACGCTTGCGATCATTGGTAGAGAATTACAGACCTGAACTTTGCTAGTGTAGACCAGTCCCCAGGGGGGTCTCCTGTTTGCAAAGCGGCCACATGGCACACTGGAGCTGATAACATGCCGATACTGGTGAGAGCTGGCCGACTGCCTTACAGTTCAGCACACAAGGCAATGCACGCCAGCTGGTGCTGTGTGGGAGTCAGACATACCGAGACCAGCTGTCGGAAAGTCAGAGGTGGTGAGTTTGCCTGCAACAAGAGTGAGGGAGTGGGGGCTTTTCTAGGTTGGCTGCCTGGGGAAACAAACAGCCCTGACTCCTCACTGCTCTCATAATGGCATCAGGATGGTGGGTGAAACTAACATTTAAAAGTGCCATTCATCCTCCAAAGCCCTTTAACCTGCGGGCAGGAAAAGGGTTTTGAAGAGAGAATGGGAGACGTATGGGCACCAAAATAAAGAGGCATCACTGTAATCAGACTACTGGTAAGCGGCAAGCTTGCGGAGTCCAGGAACAGACTCGGTGCCGCTGATTTCAGTGGGTTGTTCACAACTAAACTGGAGAATATACAGTATGGAATGATCCTGCACTGGCAGGGAGCTGTTTAGATCCAAGC